>JASPKP010000312.1:42500-45000 GCA_030674155.1 Stramonita haemastoma | reverse complement strand
ACACACACACACACACACACACACACACACACACACACACACACACACACACACACACACACACACACACACACACACACACACACACACACACACACACACACACACGCACACACACTTGTAGCCATTTTTAATGGCCCAATATTTTGGTCGATCATTTTGCAAAAGTTTTATTTCAAATTCTTTTTCAGCCTTGATTCAAAATCTGTGAAGTTATGGTATTAGTTCTTTGCAAACAAAAGTTGAATTTAAAGTCGCGTCATCAAAATCTGTCATTTTATTTATCTTTTTTTTTGTTTTTTTTTGCATCAGTCTTGCCCTGGAAGATGGCCTTCATAAGGCCAGTCTTGAGGTTTCTTAGTGCAGAGCCTACATAAATTTATTCTTTGTGCGAATTGTGCGAACGCACGCAGAACATCTTGCGCACACGTTAAATCCTGTTCCGCTTTTCGTAAGTGTAGGCCATCGTGTGCCGGTGGGAACAGATGACATTTCCAAAACTGCATACACACGGGGACTGGATGTAAAAAAGCACAAGAGTGCTTATTCCATTATCCTCGATATAAAAGAATAAATCAAATCAAATATTTCATTTATGAATGATGGAAGCATTCTTGCTGTTCCCAGATCATTTAGTGTGCTTTCATTTGATCTTCTTATCTGTCCAAATGACCTTGAGCAACCTCCTAAAATACTGTACCGCATCTCAGCTGCTTCAGTCACTTTGTCTTCAGGTTTTCTTTGTAGTAAGGATTTGGAACTATATAACTTGGCGGGCCATGTCATTATTTCCAATTTCAAATTGTAAGGAATACTGCAATCTTTTCTGATGTCGTTTAGTTGGATATTAATTTTTTGCTTGTTGCCATGCCTGTTCTTGGTTTTAATCTTTGGTATAGGATGCATCATTAGATTTGACAAGGCCTAGATATCTATGGTCTTTGACGTCCTTTAAAAAAAAAACAACCCACCTCCAAATGGAAAATATTGAATTCGGGTGTTATTTCCAATTTCTCTAAGTTCCTTAAGAACCTCATGTAGATGGCGGAAACCCTTGATGTTTGATTTGGACTAGCTGCTCCTAAGAAAGACATCACCATTTCTATGGTACACAGGGTCTTTTTTTTTTTTTTTTTTTAAACATAACTATATCAGTCTTACCCTCCTACACTAGCTTTTCATTGACAGATCAAAGAGGATATATGTCCCAAAATAATTATGTGCCTGTTTATATGTACCTGTTTATATGTACCTGTTTATATGTACCTGTTTATATGTACCTGTTTATATGTACCTGTCTATGTGAACTCGGATTTGGGTTTGTTTGGTTCAATCAAGATGTTGGAAATTGTAGAGAATTTTTAGAGAATTTTTAAACACTTTCAGGCAACGATTGATTGACTGCCGATGGCAGCAATGGAGTGATCACATACAAACTTGTGAAAGATATCAAATGTATCGACAGTTTATAAGTACACATGATGTCAAACCTTATCTAAAGCTTGATATGGACATTCATTTGAAAAGAGTTATGTCAAAGTTTAGACTTGGTGTATCAGATTTAAATGTTCATAAATTCCGATATAGAGAACATGATGTTGATGACCCCAGGTTACTATGTCCATTATGTAAGCAAGCACCTGAGGATGAAGTACATTTTGTGTTATGCTGTCCAGTATTAGAGGATGTTAGGCAGAGTTACATCCCTGTAAAATATAGTAGGCAGCCTAATTCTTTTCGACTCTGTTTACTCATGGTGTCAAGTCAACCTGAGGTTGTGCGTAGCCTCACTTTATATTTGTGTAAAGCTGTCAGAATTAGAGCTCTTTTGTAGTAGTAAGTCGTATTGTGTAACTGACTTCTTTCTATAAGGTAATTTTTGTTGTTGGTATTGGATTTTTTTTACACACCAAAATACTAAGCACTTTGGCACACCCCCTTCATGTATGGGCCAATGGCCTTTTTGTGAGTAAAATTTTCGAGTTCGAGTTCGAGTTTGAGTTCTCTCTCTCTCTCTCTCTCTCTCTTTTCTCTCTCTCTCTCTCTCTCTCCTCTCTCTCTCTCTCTCTCTCTCTCTCTCTCTCTCTCTCTCTCTCTCTCTCTCTCTCTCTCTCTCTCTCTCTCTCTCTCTCTCTCCTCTCCCCCCTCCCCTCCCCCTCTCTCTCTCGTTTTTCTTATCGTTTTATTATTTTTTGTTTCGTTCGGTTGATTGGTCTCTATCGTTCTGTCAGCAAGCTCTCCCCCCCTCCCCTCCCTCCCCCCTCCCCCCCCATCCTTGAAACTTTCAGTTCTTGCTCCAAAGACAGGCATTAAAGTGTCTGATGACGTTTTGCCCTCGTTGCTGTTTCCTCCTGGCGCTCCCACCACTGCATTACAATAATAATTATCATCATTGTCATCAAGCTGTTGTTTGGCCCCAAAGTAGCCTACTGACTTACAGGTGGCTTCTCTCTCTCTCTCTCTCTCTCTCTCTCTCCTCTCATCCTGTCCATTAAGTACT
>JASPKP010000312.1:37500-40000 GCA_030674155.1 Stramonita haemastoma | reverse complement strand
CGTGCGTGTATGCATGCATATGCGCGCGTGCATGCCTGTATGCGTGCGTGTGTGTCAGAATGCTGGAGCTGTGTCACTGCAGTCCCACCAGGCTGGAAGCCCTGGTGTACCTGGCGGCGTTCCTGTATTTCACGGGGGAGAACGTGGTCATCAACACCTCGCTGCCCTTCATCACCTTCGGCGTGTGTCGCCAGCAGTACCCCAACATCTCCGTCCATCGATGCCGCAACATCGAACAGGATGTCCAGCTTGCTGACCAGCTACAGGTATGTCCGTTTCGCTATATTAGGAAGGAAGGTGGCAGGATGGTTAAGACGTTCGCCTGCCAACAAGTAAACCATGAGTTTCTGGGTTCGTACCCAGCCTCGCCCTTTCTTTCCAGTTTGACGAAAAATTCAAACTGAATGTCAAAGTCAATCGGATGAGACTATAAACTGAGGCCCCGAGTGCAAACACACGCAGAACATCTTGCGCACACGTTAAAACCCCGTTCCGCCTTTCGGAAGAGTTGGCCATCGTGTGCCGGTAGGAGCGGATGACAAAATTATAAAAAAAAGCAGCATGCACACAGGTGTCGTGTTTAGACATCATCCCTGAGGGGAAAAAAATAATGGGTAGGCGCTGCACTTGTGGCGACGCGCTCTCCCTGGGGAGAGCAGCCCGAATTTCACGCAGAGAAATCTGCTGTGACATAAAGTGGTATAAAATATAAAATAAAAAAATAAAATAAAGTATCCTCCTGTTTTCCTCCTGCTGTGACAAAGTCCTTCGGATGAGACTATAAACCGAGGTCCCGGGAGTGTGTGAACCGCACGCAGAACATCTTTGCGCACACGTTAAATCCTGTTCCGCTCTTCGTAAGAGTAGGCCGTCGTGTGCCGGTGGGAACAGATGACATTTACAAAGCTGCATACACACGGGGACTGGATGTAAAAAAGCACAAGGGTGCTTATCTCATTATCCTCGATATAAAAGAAAAAAAAAAGTAAGTCGGAGTATGGCTGTCTATTTGATGAGGTATTTTACTTTGAAAACAAACAAAAAAAAAGGGTAGGCGCTGCACTTGTGGCGACGCGCTCTCCCCGGGGAGAGCAGCCCGAATTTCACGCAGAGAAGTCTGCTGTGACATAAAGTGGTATAAATAAAAACTTGTTCTATAGTCTGAGGGCAGATTAAAATTTGTTCTTTGGTCTGAGGGCAGATTGAAATTTGTTCTGTGGTCTGAGGGCAGATTGAAAATCATTTTTTTGTTGGAGAGTAGATTAAACTTTGTTCTTAAGACTGAGGGCAGATTAAAACTTGTTCTGAAGACTGAGGTCAGATTGAAATTCGTTCTTTTGTTGGAGAGTAGATTGAATTAAGTTCTATAGTCTGATGGTGAATCAAAATTTGTCCTATAGTCTGAGAGCGAATCAAACTTTGTTCTATAGTCTTTTATAGTAAAAATAAAAGTCAGCTTTACCTACCGGCACACAGAGGCCTTCTCTTTCGAAAGGCGGGACAGGTTTTAACATGTGCGCAAGATGGTATATGAGCGTACGCACTCGCAACGCCGATTTATAGTCTTAGCAGACTTAGCAGTGTATAATGGGGGGTATTCATTTTTGTTTAAGATTATGCCTTTGACACTGACATTGTTGCTCGACTGTGATGTGTGCAGGCGAGTTCCGCCTTCTACTACATGGTGGAGAAGATGGTCAGCTTCATCCCCTCCCTCCTGCTGGCCACGTTCTTCGGGCCGTGGAGCGACCAGCACGGGCGGAGGCTGCCCTTCCTGCTGCCCTTCCTGGGCAACCTGGTGGCCGTGGTGCTGTTCCTGGTGTCCTACTGCCTGCCCGCCTTCTCCGGCATCACCTTCGTCATCCTCGTCTTCCTCGTGCGTTCCTTCAGCGGCCACGTCGTCCTCTTCCGCCTCATCTCCTTCAGCTACATCTCCGACCTCATCCACTGCAGGGCCTCCTACTACGAGTACAGCGAAATTGGTTCTGACCCGAACAGGGCGGGAAAGAGTCGGTGCTACACGGAAGGAGAGGAGGAGGGGGGGAGCAAGAGAGAGGTGGCGGTGGAGGTAGCTGGGGCCCGGGACGGGGAGAAGGACCAGAGCGAGTTTCTCACCTGCATGTGCCGGCTGCAGATGGCGGAGTTCATGGGGAACGTGGCGGGGTCAGGTCTGGCCTGGGGCCTGCAGGCTGGGCACGGGCAGGTGCTCGCGCTGTCCACGGGGGCGGGGTTTCAGCTGCTAGGAGCGCTGGACGTCCTGTTCTGCCTGAGGAACGTCCACAGCTCCCAAAGCAGGACGGAGGAGAAGGGAAGCGTGTTGAAGGCCTGCTTCCAGAAGATCGCCGGAGTGTTCCGCGGCGGGAAGGTAGATGTGGACCCTGTGAAGATGTGGGGCTGTATCCTGATCATCTTCCTCATGATGAGCTGCATAGAAGGCAGAGGCTCCATCACGATTCCCTACGTCATGAACTACCCTCTCTCCTGGCCTAGTCGCCGGTTC
>JASPKP010000312.1:12500-32500 GCA_030674155.1 Stramonita haemastoma | reverse complement strand
AGAAGGGTGGTTTGATGAAATAACAAGCAATTGCAGTCTTGTGCAATGTACTATCTGAAAAAAATGGCCTTGCCTTGAAGACACACACACACACACACACACACACACACACACACACACACACACACACACACACACACACACACACACACACACACACACACACACACACACACACACACACACACACACACACACACACACACACACACTTGTGCCATTGTAATGACCCTACATTTTTGTCGATCATTTTGCAAAAGTCCATCCAGTTCTGGATGGACAACATCAAGGAGTGGACCGGGATGCACAGCGCAACGCTGATCCGCAGGGCAGAGGACCGGTCTGGATGGAGGAGAACAACGTCATCAACATCCTCATGTCTCCTCTACGACCATTCGGTCCGGAGAATGAGGTGAGGTGAGGTAAGGTTGCAAAAGTTATATTTCAAATTCTTTTTTTGTGTTGATTCAAAATCGGTTAATTAAGTTATGTTGTTAGTTCTTTGCAAACGAAAGTTGAATTTAAAGTCGCGTCATCAAAATCTGTCATTTTATTTAGCTTCTCTCTCTCTCTCTCTCTCTCTCTCTCTCTCTCTCTCTCTCTCTCTCTCTCTCTCTCTCTCTCTCTCTCTCTCTCTCTCTCTCTTCTCTCTCTCTCTCTCTCTCTCTCTCTCTCCTCCCTCCCTCCTCTCCTCTCCTCTCCTCTCCTCTCTCTCTCTCTCTCTCTCTCTCTCTCTTCTCTCTCTCTCTCTCTCTCTCTCTCTCTCTCTCTCTCTCTCGGATCTCTCTCTCGAGTGATCGGCCTTTAATAAGTGCTGCAACAGCTTCACAAGCTCTGTGTTAAATTTTAGTTTTATAGTTGTTAAAAGTTTGTGATCAGCTGAATTTTATAACAGTGACAGTGTTTTCGACTCAAGCTTCGTTTTCATGTTTCTTTCTTGTTGGTAAAGTACTGAAGTTTTCTACTTTTATTGTCTACGTTGTGTGAACTGAGGAACTGCTCTTTTCCAGTGGCCTTGGCTACCAGAGCCTTTCTTCCAAAAAAGTTTTATTTTTATTTGTATCACTCTATACTTCGCTGATAATCTTTTTGTGGTGTTCTTCCAGCTGCTTAATTTTTTTTTTCTGATCTGTACTAAAGGTTCACGTATGCGTAGTGGTTCCACCTAAGTCAGTGTTTAGTAATCTATAAAGTTATGACGACAGTTTTGGTTTCTTAATTATAACGTCACATTATTTCTACGTCATTAAAAGAGCTAAAACTCTTGGACTGCCTTCAACTACTAGAACTACCTCCCCCCCCCCCCTCCTGCCTAAATGGGGGGTGAAATGATCTCATTGTAACAGCAAAATGCATCTTTTAAAGCTGTCTGATATTTTTGCATTTTACCTTAATTAAGAGTGCAATCAAACTTCTTGATAGTAGCTACATACACAGTGTGCTGACTGACAGTGTGCTTATTACGGTGCCATAAGTGTTGTGTGACTGTCAGTGTCAGTAACCATGCCGCTGAGCAGTGTGTGTTTTCGTGTCAGGTGTGGCCTTTTCCTTGGAGTTTACCTGAACTTTTTGGCCAAGCGAGTCTTATTTGTACTTAAAATGCGTACAAGACTTGTGACTGTAAGAAACAGAGTGGACGTTGCCATCATTGTGTTTGTTGCTGCTTTCCTGCTCTGCTGTGGAGATGTGGAATTGAACCCCGGCCCAACAGACAGCAGTCAGCTTAGGAAGGAGGGAAAGACAAACAACAATACCCAATCAACAAGCAGCACAGATGTGGTTGATGGGTGTAGCCCTACCTTGTGTCCCCCCTCTCAGGCTCCAGCTGACTCTGCTGTCCCTGGAGTGACAGCAGATGTCAGTGCCCAGATCCTGGAGGTGCTGAGGTCTATGGGAGGGAGGATGCAGTCAATAGAAAAGAACATGTCCACCATGGCGAACGACATGGCAAACATCAGAAACGACATAGGGCAGGTGAAAGCCAAATGTGATAAAATAGGTCAGAGGTGTGAAAACTTAGAAAAAGAAACCCAGCTTCTTACCTCATCATTGATTGAAACCCAAGAGGACGTCGAAACTCTCTTCAGTGGCTACTCAGAAAACAAGACCGATATCCAGAATCTATCCTCCTCTTTTGAAAAAATGAAAAGTAAAGTGGAAACACTAGAAGACACTTACGAAAAACTAGAAAGTTTCTCCAGAAGAGACAATCTAAAAATGTTTGGTGTCCCTCAGACACAGAAGTTCGAGAGCTATGACACCTGTGCCAGACTGGTAGCTGATACCCTCAACAGAGCAGGACCAAGACACTGGACTCCTGATGATATATCCAGAGCACATAGAGTAGGTGTAAGTAGAGATGGACAACCACAGCCTCTGATTATAAAATTCCAACGATGGAAGGACAAAATGGCTGTCATCACCAATCGTGACTTCAGGGGGAGGCTTAAAGAGAGCGGTGTCAGGGTTGCTAATGACTTGACGAAGAAGCAAGCAAGCTTAGTGTCAGAGGCGAGAAAGGAGGGCAAGGTTGCCTACTTTAAGAAAGGCAGGCTTGTGGTAGAGCCCAGACAACCTGGCCCACAAACCTACGCTGAAGCTGCAGCTACTGCAAGGACATCTATGAATACCAGTGCCTCTGCAAAAGCTGGGAAAGCTAGGACTCCAGAACAGCCAGAGGTACTTGGACACCACAGCAGGGATTCCCCACATCGCTTCAGTGACAGCAATCACAACAGCAGCGCACGTGGTCAGCAGGATGGAGGGGGAAGAGGTGATTCCCCTCTTGGTTCCAAGCTGGGCAGCCACAGCCACAGAGCAGGTAAAGCACGTGGCCGGAACGAGGAAAGCAGAAGAGGGGAGGGGGATTCCTCCCTTCCCTTGAATGAGGTCAGTCAGAGTGTCACGGCACCAACTGCACGTGGTCAACGGGGCGTAAGACGGAATTCTGCACGTGGCAGTCAGTCCAGTACGGGTTTGCACCACTCCTGGTCCCCTCGTTCTTCCCCTCCTGTCAACAAGTGCCCAGCCAACAATACGCGACCCAGACGGTCAACACGTAACGCACCATAGGACAGGCCGGACCATCTTGGGACTTTGAAATTCCTTATTTACAATGTTGAAAATTTGTACAGTAAATTAAATAATACCGCTTTCATTGATTATGTTTCTACTTTTGATGTTGTTTGTTTGACAGAAACATTCATTGATGATTCATTTGATTATAGTGGAATTTTTCATGATTTTGTTAAAGTTGCTGCTCCTGCTAAAAGGTTGTCTCGTTTAGGCAGGAATTCAGGTGGTGTTCTTTTGCTAATTCGGAAATCCTTGTCAGCTTATATCTCAGTAGTTAATATTGTTTGTGAAAATACTGTAGCTGTTAAGGTTAAGAAATCTGTGTTTAACTGTGACAAGGATGTACTGATGGTGGCATGTTACGTTGTACCAGAAAATGGTCCATTGTATGACACAATGGCGATTAAAGATGGTATAATAAACTTAGAAGAAAGCCTCCTGCAAGTTCTTCAAAACAACAGCATGCATGTACTGATCCTTGGTGATCTGAATGCAAGAACTGGGAGCACACAGCCATGTCAGGAAGATGTAGTTAACTTTGCATCTTGCTTCGATGATGATGATAATATTGATGACTTTTTAGGTAACGATGTTTTACAGCGAAGTTCAAAGGATAGCACTGTAAATAACTTTGGACAGTCCCTGTTAAACTTATGTTTCATGTTTGATTGTGTCATACTGAATGGTTGTTGTGATAGTGTCTCTAATGGAGATTTCACATATGTTTCACCACATGGATGCAGTGTAATTGATTATGTTATTTTGTCAAAAGATATGCTTTCTCTTAACTGCTGTGAACTTAATGTCAGTGACCATATTGATTCTTGGCACCTGCCAGTTGAATTCATATGGAAAAAAACAGAAGAAGACATCAGTCCACAGAAAGTAGACAATGCAGGCACTGAGGATCGTTTTATCTGGTTTGAAGACTGTCTACACACTTATGTAGAGGAACAAAAATCCACAGTCTTCAAACAGAAGATAGAGCAGGCTGTCATATCTATCAATGCTGATATTGACAGCTCTTTGAACATATTCATGGAATCACTGTACAGTGCAGCTGCTTGCATGGTAAGAACGACAGGTAATAGGAAAAGAACAAATGGCTGGTTTGATGAAGAATGTAAACGAAAGAAAAAAACAGTGAGAGGATTATTAAGAAAATTTAAACGATCAAAAAGATTGTGTGATGAAAAGAGGATAGCATATGTAACAGAAAGAAATCAATATAAGCTTTTGTTAAAAAGGAAGAAAACTGAATTTGATGAATCAAGATTAAAAAAGCTTAAAGAATCAATTCATGATGCAAAATTGTTTTGGCAAATTATTAGGTCAGTTAACAGAAAAAGAGTAATTTACAATAACATTAGCATTAATCAGTGGTACGACCATTTCCTTGCACTGTTCAATGGTGAAGATGATGTACCACAGCAAGAAGAAAGTGTTGAAATTGAAGAGGGTGACTTATCAGATATTTCTATGGCAACCTGTAATGAGCCAATTTCTAGACAAGAGGTTGTAGCCAGCATTGGTAAACTCAAGTGTGGAAAGAGTGCAGGTCCTGACAAGATTGTCAGCGAAATGTTGAAACATGCTGGTAATGAGGTCATTGATTTTCTTGTTGCCTATTTCAATAAACTCTTTGATTTTGGCCTTTTTCCTGTGGAATGGTCAAAATCTATGATTGTACCCATCTATAAGAAAGGGGATATAGACCAACCAGGTAATTATCGTGGAATAGCTTTAACTAGTGTGGTTAGCAAGATATATACAGATATTTTAACCAAAAGGCTTTCTAGATGGGCTATGGAAGAAGATAAAATAATTGAACAGCAAGCAGGCTTTAGAGCAGGCTATTCTACAGTTGACCATATTTTTACGCTTTTTGCCATTGTTCAAAAATTCTTGCAACAACACACTAAACTTTATGTTGCCTTTGTAGATTTTAGAAAGGCGTTCGACTCGGTCAATAGAAACAATTTGTGGGAAGTATTGAGGAAATGTGGTGTATGTGGAAAAATGTATAAGGCGGTACGAAGTGTTTATAACTCTGTTTTGGCATGTGTGCGTGATAAGAGTTATTATTCAGATTATTTTGCTTGTCCAAAAGGAGTAAAACAAGGTTGTTTGCTCAGTCCCCTATTGTTCTCTCTATTTATAAATGAATTGGCTCTTGAAGTATCCAGAGCAGGAAAGCATGGCATTCAACTAATGACTGATACTGTTGAAATATTTCTATTATTGTTTGCTGATGATGTTATCTTATTATCTGAATCTGCTATTGGTCTCCAAAATCAGTTGAACAGACTTAAGAGAGAAGCAGATAGATTATGCTTGGTTGTCAATCTTGAAAAGACTAATGTAATGGTGTTTAGAAAGGGAGGGTACTTAGGTTCTAGGGAAAAGTGGATATATGGGAATGAAGAAATTAAGGTTACCAATTCATATAAATATTTGGGGATGGGTTTCACAACAAAGCTGAGCATTAATAGTGCCTTGGTAGATGTTTGTAACAGAGGAAAAAGAGGAGTTATGGAAATACAGAAATCTATGAAAAAACTGAATACCACAGATCTAAAACTGTTTAGGAAGATGTTTGATACTCAGATAGAACCAATATTAACGTATGCATCTGAAGTTTGGGGATTGTATGAAGAAGGCAAGCGAATTGAAAAAGTTCACACATTTGCTATAAAGAGATTTCTATCTGTTCCTTTACATGCATCAAACCATCTAGTTTACGGGGAAAGTGGTAGATATCCGTTATACATAAGGGCATATATAAAAAGCATTAAATACTGGTTAAAACTTCTTAAACAACCAGCTTCTAGAATATGTAGACAGGCTTATGAAATGCTAACCTTACAACATGAATCTGGTCGACTTAATTGGGTGTCAAATGTACAGAAAACTTTATGTGTGAATGGATTTGGTATTGTGTGGCTGAGTAGAGACGTAGGATGTGAATATAGTTTCATTAATGAATTTAAAGATAGACTTATTTCATGCTACAAACAGAACTGGCATTCAGATTTAGAAAATAATGACAAATATATGTGGTATAGTTCCTTCAAAAGTGTCTTTCAAACAGAAAGATATCTGTCTTTTATAACCAACAAATGGTACAAGATCAGTCTCAGTAGATTTCGGCTAAGAGTCAGTGGCCTTAAAAATTGTAAGTATTGGTTTTCAAGTGAAGATAACTCTAACGATAATATATGCCCTTCATGCCGAAATGCCACAGAAGACGAATTTCACTTTCTTTTCGATTGTATGGCCTATTCTGATAAACGCAGAAACTGTGAGGCGCTAAGTGTGTTTAAAGGCATTGCTGATATGAATTCTGTTTCAAATATTCTATCTGTCAGCAGTGAAGAGAAAATAGAAAGTCTAGCTAAATTCATTGGAGAAGCAATGAATATTAGGAAAAAGATAACGGAACTGAGTAACTAGTCCTTAGATGGTCCTTTATTGATTCTGTTCGTGTGTGTGTGTGTGGGGGGGGGGGGGGGGGGAGGGAGGGAGAGAGAGAGAGAGTGTGTGTGTGTGTGTGTGCGTGCGTGTGTGTGTGTGTGTGTGTGTGTGTGTGTGTGTGTGTGTGTGTGTGTGTGTGTCACCTGCATGGCAATTAGAATGTGCAGTAGCATAATGTAAGTGCGAAGTGAGAAGAAAATTTGAAAAATGTTATTATGTTACACAAATTCATCTGAACTTGTTATTCCCCCTTGTCTACAGGGCTGTAATGCTGTATGGACAATAAAACTGTGTCAGTGTCAGTGTCTCTCTCTCTCTCTCTCTCTCTCTCTCTCTCTCTCTCTCTGCCTATTCTTTTGAAACATCTAGGATGTTTTACGTAACTTTTTTCTTTCTTTCTTTTATTTTATTTTATTTTATTTTATTTTAGTTTTAGTTTTTATTGGTAGTATCTCTCCCCCCCCCCCCTCCAATAAGGATATTAGTTAAATCCCCCCCCCCTTTTTTATCCAAATGTATGATTTATATCACATGTATAACTTTTGACAGATGGTGGTGGATTGATGTTTTCAGTTGTTTATTTCATCTTGTTCTCTTGTTTGCTCCTTACCTATTAACACTTTTCTTTTCTTCCATAATCAAAATCTTTTTATTGTGACTTCTGATTTTGTCTTCTGAACGAGTGCATTTTTATTACCTTACCATATATAGTGTCCTTATTCTTTTGTGTTGTTTGGTACTGCGTAAAGTTTCATTGTTTAGTATCTTTTCAACTTGATGTATCCCTGAAAAGGGCGGGGACTGGATGTAAAAAAGCACACGAGTGCTTATCTATTATCCTCGAATAAAATACTTTGCCTTGCCTTGCCTTGCCTTGCCTTGCCTTGCCTTGCCTTGCCTTGCCTTCTCTCTCTCTCTCTCTCTCTCTCTCTCTCTCTCTCTCTCTCTCTCTCCTCTCTCTCTCTCTCTCTCTCTCTCTCTCTCTCTCTCTCTCTCTCTTCTTTTAAAGGCCTAGACATCACTTCCTGTTGGCTTCCATTTCTCTGTGGTTCTTATGACAATAGACAGGCTGGTCTCTCATGTCTTGTGACCTCCTTCATTTGTTCTGATCTTTATTTATTTTATTTATTTTATTTTATCATTTTATATCGAGGATAATGGGATAAGCGATCTTGTGCTTTTTTTTTTTTTACATCCAGTCCCCGTGTGTATGCAGTTTTTTTTGTAAATGTCATCTTTTACCACCGGCACACGATGGCCTACTCTTACGAAAAGCGGAACAGGATTTAACGTGTGCGCAGCATGTTCTGCGTGCGTTCACACAGGGGACCCCGGTTTATAGTCTCATCCGAAGGACTTTTGGGGGAGAGTGGAGTCAGCACTGATGTTAACTTCAGGAGAAAAATCTCCTCGAACGGGAATAGAACCCGGGTCGTCAAATTGCGAGGGCAATGTTCTGACCACTAGGCTATCCCGTCCTTCGCTGGCTTTGCTGACTTCATGCCTCACGAGTCAGTGATGCTGCCAACGAGAGAAGCTGGTGGTCTGGACTTTTCTTTCTTTTTTTCTTTCTTTCTTTCTTTCTTTTCCTTTTCGCCTCAGTCTTGCCCTGGTAGACGGCTTTCATAAGGTCAGTCTCTTGGTTTCTTAGTGCAGAGCCTACCTATATCAATTTAAACTATATTAATTTAGACTATAAACCGAGGCCCCGTGTGCGATAGCGCGAACGCACGCAGAACGTCTTACGCACACGTTAAATCCTGCTCTGCTTTTCGTAAGAGTAGGCCATTGTAGGCCGGTGGGAACAGATGACAAAATTTACAAAACTGCACACACACGGGGACTGGATGTAAAAAAAAGCACATTAGTGCTTATTCCATTATCCTCGATATAAAAGAGTAAATAAATAAATGAATAAATAAATTTATTCGTTCATTTATGAATGATGGATGCGTTCTTGCTGTTCCCGATTCGTTTGGTGTGCTTTCATTTGATCTTCTATTTGCCAAAAAATGACCTTGAGCAACCTCCTAAAATACTATACCTCATCTCAGCTGCTTCAGTCACTTTGTCTTCATGTTTTCTTTGTATTAAGGATTTGGAACTATATAACTTGGCGGGCCATACCATTATTTCCAATTTCAGATTGTGAAGAATACTGCAATCTTTTCTGATGTCGATTAGTTGGATAATTCTACTTTTTGCCATACCTGTTCTTGATTTAAATCTTTGGTATATGATGCATGGTTAGTTTTGACCAAGCCTAGATATCTATAGTTTTTGACGTTATATAAAAAAAAATCTCTCCTTAGTCTGGCGACCGTGGGGGCACCCCTGAAGACTTGACAACCAGTTCCCTCCATTCCTCTCTCTCTTCTGCCTTTCTCAGGGTTTTGTTGAGTTCTAGGCCTGTCCATTCGCTGATGTCCTCCCATCTCTTCCTTGGTCTTACTCTTTTTCTTCCTCCCTGGACAATGCCTTGCAGTATTGTTTTTGCAAGTCCTTTTGATCTTGTGACATGCCCGTACCAATTAAGTTTACGCTTTTTTACGATTGATAGAAGATTTTCGTAGGAACCAATGGTTTGATGGATTCTTTTTTTTTCAATTTTTTTTTTAACAGAATCCAGCAAAAAACCCTCCAAATGGAAAGTATTGAATTCAGGTGTTGTTTCCAATTTCTCTAAGTTCCTTAAGAACCTCATGTAGATGGTGGAAACCCTTGATGTTTGATTTGGTTTAGCTGCTCCTAAGAAAGAGATCACCATTTTGATGGTACACAGGGTCTTTTTTTTCCTTTTAAAAAACTAGATCAGTCAATGAGAGAGCATCCAGTGCAATTTTCATTCGGATGAGACTATAAACCGAGGTCCCGTGTGCGAACGCATGCAGAACATCTTGCGCACACGTTAAAATCCCGTTCCGCCTTTCGGAAGAGCAGGCCATCGTGTGCCGGTAGGAGCAGATGACAAAATTATTTTTAAAAAGCAGCATGCACACAGGTGTTGTGTTTAGACATCATCCCTGAGGGGAAAAAAAAATAATGGGAAGGCGCTGCACTTGTGGCGACGCGCTCTCACCGGGGAGAGCAGCCCGAATTTCATGCAGAGAGATCTGCTTTGACATAAAGTGGCATAAAATAAAATAAAAAAATAAACAAAAAATAAATTTATCATAATGGAATCACCAGCAACTTGTTCTACACAACAGTGGGTTATAGCAAGGCTGTCTGCTTTAATCTACCCTCTTCAGTGTCTTCCCAGACAAAAAGATGCTGTGGTGGATGTACTGGAAGATCATAAATACACAGTCAGTATCGGGGGAAGAAGTATCACTATTCTCAAATCCACTGATAATAATTAGTGACCCGACAGGAACAAACACCAGGCTGAAACCTTTGGTGCAAAAAACCTAGACATTCTATCAAAAGCATACTGATTACAGGCAAGTGCATGGAAACCAAAAATCATATTCATCGATAGCATATATGATGCTACAAAATATATTACAGTGAGTGGACAAGCACTAGCAACTGCCAGCAAACTGAAGTACCTGAGACCTGTCGTCACCAACGAAAGATCCTGGAAAGATCGGAACGGTCTCACAGAGAACAGCAGCATTTGCAAAACCTCCAGCCAAGCCAGTGTAGAAATAAAGCACCTGAAGCTTTGCACAACAGTCATACTGAAGCGTCATGGCTTGGCTTCGCGAACGAAGATTAAGGGCACTGTCCACGTCTGGTGCAGGCTCGCTGGTGGCTGTTCAGTCCAATGCGTGACAAACAAACCCGGCCGCAGCGGCTGCAGGGGAAAGTCGATTCTGGGGTTGATGTAGAGGGGACGCGGTTCTTCCTCCTCATTCGCTTCTCCTCAAGGGCGGCTCTGCGATTGTCCTCAAAGGAGGAGACCGACTGATGCACAGTGTGTCGCCAGGCCTGCCGGTCAGCAGCAAGGACTGACCACTGGTTATGGTCTATGAGGCAGGCTGACAGAGATTTCTTCAGAGAGTCTTTAAATCTCTTCTTTGGTGCGCCTCTGTAGCGGTGTCCGGTGGAAAGTTCACCGTAGAGAACCATCTTCGGTAGGCGATGGTCCTCCATTCTAGAGACATGCCCTGCCCAGCGTAGCTGCGTTTTCAGCAACATGGCCTCAATGCTGGTGATCCCTGCTTGCTCCAGCACCTCAGCATTCGTGGTGAAGTCGCTCCAGTGGATGTCGAGGATGGAGCGGAGACAGCGTTGGTGGAAGCGTTCCAGAATTCGCAGGTGGTATCTGTATGTGACCCATGACTCAGAGCCGTACAGGAGGGTGGTCAGTACCACGGCTCTGTAGACACTGATCTTGGTGTCTTTCTTCAGGTGTTTGTTTTTCCAGACACGGTGGTAGAGTCTGCCAAAAGCACTGTTTGCCTTTGCCAGTCTGTTGTCTACATCTTTATCAATCTTTGCGTCAGAGGAGATTGTGCATCCCAGGTAGGTAAACTGCTGGACTGTCTTCAGTTCTGTCTCACCAATTGTAATGTGGGTGGGTGGTACGCTACCTGAGGTGCGGGCTGGTAGAGAACCTCTGTCTTCTTCAGGCTGACTTCGAGTCCAAAGAGCTGGGCTGCCTCTGCAAAACAGGATGTTACATGCTGCAGGGCGGTTTCTGTGTGGGCTACAAGGGCAGCATCATCAGCAAAAAGTAGCTCTCGAATTTGTTGCTCCAGGGTTTTGGTGTGGGCCTGAAGACGCCGCAGGTTGAATAGGCTGCCATCTGTGCGGTAGCGTATGAAAACTCCGTCTTCGTCATCAAGATCTTCTGTGGCCCGCTGAAGCATCATGCTGAAGAAGATAGTGAAGAGGGTTGGTGCAAGAACGCAGCCCTGCTTCACCCCGTTTGTGATTGGGAAAGGCTCTGAGAGGTCGTTGCTGTCTCTGACCTGGCCACGCTGGTCTTCATGTAGCTGGATCACCATGTTGAGAAACTTTGGGGGACAGCCAAGACGCTCCATGATCTGCCACAGGCCCTTCCTGCTCACAGTGTCAAATGCCTTGGTTAAATCAACGAAGGTGATGTACAGTCCCTTGTTCTGTTCGCGGCACCTATACACCTGTGAGGCCTGGACTCTAATAGCCAAGCTAAAATAATAAATAAATAAGCGCATTGGAGATGAGATGCCACAGATGGCTTCTCGAAATCTCAAGCAAAGACTTCACAACAAATAATGGATTGAGGATAAAAATTATTCAAGTGTTGGACTTCAGACCCACAAGTGTTGGACTTCAGACCCACAAGTAGTGGACTTCAGACCCACAAGTGGTGGACTTCAGACCCACAAGTGGTGGACTTCAGACCCACAAGTGGTGGACTTCAGACCCACAAGTGGTGGACTTCAGACCCACAAGTGGTGGACTTCAGACCCACAAGCGGTGGACTTCAGACCCACAAGCGGTGGACTTCAGACCCACAAGCGGTGGACTTCAGACCCACAAGTGGTGGACTTCACATGGGTCTGCTAACAATCCTGAAACGAAGGAAGCTAACATGGTTTGACTCTGTCACAAAAAGCCCAGACCAAGCAAAACCAAACCAAACCAGGCACAGCAGAGAGGGTGAAAGCAAAAAGCAGTTTAAAATAAAAGAGCTGACAGAGGGCAGCAGAGAAGAGAGAGAGACATGGCAAACACTGGTGGTAGCAAACGTCATCAGCGATGAATGCCCCAACAACGATTGGTCAAGGAGTAAGTGAGGTGAGGTGAGGTGAGTGTCATATTATCCAAACTGGCTTTACTCCGCAACAGTTACCATTCGGAAGAAAGCCACAAGACCCCGTAGCCTGACACTGTAGCACTGGGGACGTTCAGAGACTTGGTGAAGTCAGACTTGTCCACAACCTTACTGCGTTCCAAGTCAGACAGCTGGAACTGCTCCCGGCGGGACTGGGTTCGCTCAGAGCACAAAGACCTCACCAAGAGTCCAGCCAGGATGACGGCGGGTATGGCCGAAGAGATCAAGAAGGTCAGGCCCGGGAAGTAGGACTGCGTGTACTCGTACAGCTGCTCGATGACCAAGGGCCCCAGGATGAGGCTCAGGGTCTCCGCTACGGACACTCTGGAGAGGACCTTGCCGACCTGGTCCAGGGGCAGGTCTTTGTTGAGGATGGCTTTGACGGCGGGGAAGATGCAGCTGGTCATATGGCTGACGGAGCCCGCCAGCATCATGCTCCAGGTGGTGGAGCAGAACGCCATCCAGATGCCGCCCACGAGACTGCCCAGTAGACTGACCACCACCACGCTGTGGTCCTGCATCCTGGGGGCGATGACCAGCAGGAACACGCTCTGGAACACGCTGAAGCACGCCACGTACCCGGAGAACCGGCAACTGGGCCAGGAGAGAGGGTAGTTCATGACGTAGGGAATCGTGATGGAGTCTCTGCCTTCTATGCAGCTCATCATGAGGAAGATGATCAGGATACAGCCCCACATCTTCACAGGGTCCACATCCAGCTTACCCCCGCGGAACACTCCCGCGATCTTCTGGAAGCAAGCCTTCAACACGCTGCCCTTCTCCTCCGCTCTGCTCTGGGAGCCGTGGACGTTCCTCAGGCAGAACAGGACGTCCAGCGCTCCTAGCAACTGAAACCCCGCCCCCGTGGACAGAGCGAGCACCTGCCCGTGCCCAGCCTGCAGGCCCCAGGCCAGGCCTGACCCCGCCACGTTCCCCATGAACTCCGCGATCTGCAGCCGGCACATGCAGGTGAGAAACTCGCTCTGGTCCTTCTCCCCGTCCTGGGATCCTGCCACCTCTACCGCCACCCCTCTCTTGCTCCCCCCCTCCTCCTCTTCCGTGTAGTACCGACTCTTCCCCGCCCTGACCTGGTCAGAGCTGATCTCGCTGTACTCGTAGTAGGAGGCCCTGCAGTGGATGAGGTCGGAGATGTAGCTGAAGGAGATGAGGCGGAAGAGGACGACGTGGCCGCTGAAGGAACGCACGAGGAAGACGATGATGACGAAGGTGATGCCGGAGAAGGCGGGCAGGCAGTAGGACATCAGGAACAGCACCACAGCCACCAGGTTGCCCAGGAAGGGCAGCAGGAAGGGCAGCCTCCTCCCGTGCTGGTCGCTCCACGGCCCGAAGAACGTGGCCAGCAGGAGGGAGGGGATGAAGCTGACCATCTTCTCCACCATGTAGTAGAAGGCGGAACTCGCCTGCACACAGTTGACGTAACACAGATATAAAAAAGTATATATGTCTATATCTATATCTATATCTCTATCTCTATCTCTATATCTGTATCTATATCTATCTACCTATCTATCTATCTATCTATCTATCTATCTATCTATCTATCTATCTATCTATCTATCTATCTATCTATCTATCTATCTATCTATCTATCTATCTATCTATCTATCTAAAATTCTTTTATATCGCGGATAATGCAGGTAATTGCAGGTATAATGACTGACTGACTAACTGACTGACTGACAGAGAGAGAGATTTATTCTTTTATTCTTTTTCTTTTACATCGAGGATAATGGGATAAGCACTCATGTGTTGCTTTTTTTTTTTCTTCATCCAGTCCTCGTGTGTATGCAGTTTTGTAAATGTTATCTGTTCCCGCCGGCACACACGATGGCCTACTCTTACGAAAAGCAGAACAGGATTTAACGTGTGTGCAAGATGTTCAGTAGCCCACTCCTCTTTTTCTTTTTTTTTTTCTCTCTTTTTTTTTTTTTGTTTGTTTTTACCCCGTTTCTGGGCTAAAGCTCTAACGTTCACTAATGGTAAGATTTTGCGTATGCGACCGTGAGGAAGAGGAAGAGCAAAAAAGAAAAGAAACTCTTTTTGTGGAAGGACCCTTTCTGTATTTGTGTGTGCGTGTGTGTGTGTGTGTGTGTGTGGGGGGGGGGGGGGGGTGCCAAGAACACCGCTAAAGGTTTCTTTCCATTAATGTTTGATTTATTCCTTTTTTCCCAATAGTTCAGTTATTACTGTCAAATGAGGGATGAGGCCTTTGCATGTTTTATGGTATGAAAACAAAAAATGATGAGGCCTTTGCATGTTTTATGGTATGAAAACAAAAAATGATGAGGCCTTTGCATGTTTTATGGTATGAAAACAAAAAATCAACCCCTTTTTTTTGTTGTTCCTTGGCTAGTGCTCCGAGGTGCACCAATGGTCTGATTATGCGTCAGGAGTTTTTATGGGCTTTGTTCTTTAAAAAAAAAGCTTTAATGCACTCCTCAATTCAAGAGAACATTCACACACACTGGGTTACAAAAAAACCCCAACCTACATAAATGCTTATTTGTTATCCTCGAAATAAACGAACAGAATAAATAGGAAAATATAAAAGAGAGGCTGAAATATACATGGCTACGTTATGAAAGCGTTTGTTTATTATGTTCGTTGTTATTGTTTATGTTCTTACAGTGTACAAATAACAAATACAATACAACGTACAAGTAACAAAGAGCATCGAAGTGTTGAAACGCTCTGGCAAAAGTTCTGCATCTCAACAGCCTCCATGGGGAATACTCCAGAATATGCACTCTGACTCCAGAATATGCACTCTGACTCCAGAATATGCACTCTGACTCCAGAATATGCACTCTGACTCCAGAATATGCACTCTGACTCCAGAATATGCAGCCTGAATCCAGAATATGCACTCCCACCTCGGCCGGAATATGCACTATGTCTCCAGAATATGCACTCTGATCCATGAATATGCACTCTGACTCCAGAAAAATGCACTCTGACTCCAAAAAAAGCACTCTGACTCCAGAAAAAAGCACTCTGACTCCAGAAAAAAGCACTCTGACTCCAGAAAAAAGCACTCTGACTCCAGAAAAATGCACTCTGACTCCAGAAAAAAGCACTCTGACTCCAGAAAAAAGCACTCTGACTCCAGAAAAAGCACTCTGACTCCAGAAAAAAGCACTCTGACTCCAGAAAAATGCACTCTGACTCCAGAAAAATGCACTCTGACTCCAGAAAAAAGCACTCTGACTCCAGAAAAAAGCACTCTGACTCCAGAAAAAAGCACCCTGACTCCAGAAAAATAAAATGCACTCTAATTCCAGAAAAAAGCACTCTGACTCCAGAAAAAAGCACTCTGACTCCAGAAAAAAGCACTCTGACTCCAGAAAAAAGCACTCTGACTCCAGAAAAAAGCACTCTGACTCCAGAAAAAAGCACCCTGACTCCAGAAAAAAGCACTCTGATCCAGAAAAAAGCACTCTGACTCCAGAAAAAAGCACTCTGACTCCAGAAAAAATTAAAAATGCACTCTAATTCCAGAAAAAAGCACTCTGACTCCAGAAAAAAGCACTCTGACTCCAGAAAAAAGATCACTCTGACTCCAGAAAAAAGCACTCTGACTCCAGAAAAAATGCACTCTGACTCCAGAAAAAAGCACTCTGACTCCAGAAAAAAGCACTCTGACTCCAGAAAAAAAGCACTCTGACTCCAGAAAAAAGCACTCTGACTCCAGAAAACACGAAGAAAAATGCACTCTGACTCCAGAAAATGCACTGATCCAAAAAGCACTCTGACTCCAGAAAAAAGCCCCTCTGACTCCAGAAAAAAGCACTCTGACTCCAGAAAAAACACTCTATCCAGAAAAAAGCACTCTGACTCCAGAAAAAAGCACTCTGACTCCAGAAAAAAGCACTCTGACTCCAGAAAAAAGCACTCTGACTCCAGAAAAATGCACCTGACTCCAGAAAAGCACTCTGACTCCAGAAAAATGCATCTGACTCAGAAAAATGCACTCTGACTCCAGAAAAATGCACTCTGACTCCAGAAAAAAAGCACTCTGACTCCAGAAAAAAGCACTCTGACTCCAGAAAAAAGCACCCTGACTCCAGAAAAAAGCACTCTGACTCCAGAAAAATAAAATGCACTCTAATTCCAGAAAAAAGCACTCTGACTCCAGAAAAAAAGCACTCTGACTCCAGAAAAATGCACTCTGACTCCAGAAAAAATGCACTCTGACTCCAGAAAAAAGCACTCTGACTCCAGAAAAAAGCACTCTGACTCCAGAAAAAAGCACTCTGACTCCAGAAAAAAGCACCCTGACTCCAGAAAAAAGCACCCTGACTCCAGAAAAATAAAATGCACTCTAAGTCCAGAAAAAAGCACTCTGACTCCAGAAAAAAGCACTCTGACTCCAGAAAAAAGCACCCTGACTCCAGAAAAATAAAATGCACTCTAATTCCAGAAAAAAGCACTCTCACTCCAGAAAAAAGCACTCTGACTCCAGAAAAATGCACTCTGACTCCAGAAAAATGCACTCTGACTCCAGAAAAAAGCACTCTGACTCCAGAAAAAAGCACTCTGACTCCAGAAAAAAGCACCCTGACTCCAGAAAAATGCACTCTGACTCCAGAAAAATAAAATGCACTCTAATTCCAGAAAAAAGCACTCTGACTCCAGAAAAAAGCACTCTGACTCCAGAAAAAAGCACTCTGACTCCAGAAAAAAGCACCCTGACTCCAGAAAAAAGCACCCTGACTCCAGAAAAAAGCACTCTGACTCCAGAAAAAAGCACCCTGACTCCAGAAAAAAGCACCCTGACTCCAGAAAAAAGCACCCTGACTCCAGAAAAATAAAATGCACTCTAATTCCAGAAAAAAGCACTCTGACTCCAGAAAAAAGCACCCTGACTCCAGAAAAAAGCACCCTGACTCCAGAAAAATAAAATGCACTCCAATTCCAGAAAAAAGCACTCTGACTCCAGAAAAAAGCACTCTGACTCCAGAAAAAAGCACCCTGACTCCAGAAAAATAAAATGCACTCTAATTCCAGAAAAAAGCACTCTGACTCCAGAAAAAAGCACTCTGACTCCAGAAAAAAGCACTCTGACTCCAGAAATAAGCACTCTGACTCCAGAAAAAAGCACTCTGACTCCAGAAAAAAGCACTCTGACTCCAGAAAAAAGCACTCTGACTCCAGAAAAAAGCACCCTGACTCCAGAAAAAAGCACTCTGACTCCAGAAAAATAAAATGCACTCTAATTCCAGAAAAAAGCACTCTGACTCCAGAAAAAAGCACTCTGACTCCAGAAAAATAAAATGCACTCTAATTCCAGAAAAAAGCACTCTGACTCCAGAAAAAGCACTCTGACTCCAGAAAAAAGCACTCTGACTCCAGAAAAAAGCACTCTGACTCCAGAAAAAAGCACTCTGACTCCAGAAAAAAGCACCCTGACTCCAGAAAAATAAAATGCACTCTAATTCCAGAAAAAAGCACCCTGACTCCAGAAAAAAGCACCCTGACTCCAGAAAAATAAAATGCACTCTAATTCCAGAAAAAAGCACTCTGACTCCAGAAAAAAGCACTCTGACTCCAGAAAAAAGCACTCTGACTCCAGAAAAAAGCACCCTGACTCCAGAAAAATAAAATGCACTCTAATTCCAGAAAAAAGCACCCTGACTCCAGAAAAAAGCACCCTGACTCCAGAAAAATAAAATGCACTCTAATTCCAGAAAAAAGCACTCTGACTCCAGAAAAATAAAATGCACTCTAATTCCAGAAAAGTACCTCATCAAAATAGACAGCCGTATTCCGACTTCAGAGAGGATAACAACAACAACAACAAAAACCGGGAGTTAAAAGTTCAAAGCGAAACGGACATACCTGTAGCTGGTCAGCAAGCTGGACATCCTGTTCGATGTTGCGGCATCGATGGACGGAGATGTTGGGGTACTGCTGGCGACACACGCCGAAGGTGATGAAGGGCAGCGAGGTGTTGATGACCACGTTCTCCCCCGTGAAATACAGGAACGCCGCCAGGTAGACCAGGGCTTCCAGCCTGGTGGGACTGCAGTGACACAGCTCCACCATTCTGACATGCACACACGCGCGCATACACGCACGCATGCATACACGCACACGCACGTGCGGCGGACGCACGCACGCACGCACGCACGCATACACGCACACATACATGCACACATGCACACACATACACGCACGCACACACACACACACACGCACACACACATACACACACACATACGTACACACACACACACACGCACACACGCACACACACACACACACACACACACACACACACACACACACACACACACACACACACAACACAACACACCCAAACAGTTAACCAGATTTACTTTTTTTTTCTCCTTGGCTTGCAGATAGTTATTGCGCTGCTTCAGGACAAAATACGTTAGAAATATGTTTCACATAAGCAGTAGTATCATAAGAACCCTTAGCATGCCATTGCTTAAAAAAAGACCCTTTACCTATTCTACTGTTATCTTCTCCATCAGCTTTTTTTTTTAGCAGTTGATCATCAATTTGATGGATGATTTATTATTTTTTTTAGACCGTTGTTCTGCAATAGTCCTACTACCTGTTTTTGTTGTTATAATAACCTTGAATATCAGAGTCGCTGTATTCGCAATGAGAGTCATTACTTGTTAAGGTTCTTAAACATTGTTTGTAACTTGTTTACTTTGTACAGTCATTCTGGTTCGCCGTTTGGGGGTGGGCGTTTTTTCTTTCTTTTTTTTCTTTTTTTTGGGGGGGGGGGGGGGGTACTTTTTTTTTCTCTGTTGTTGTTACTTTTCTTCTTTCAGCAGTTGTCACTTTTTTTTTTTCTTCAAACCTTTTTTTTTTTTCAGACTACTGTTTGGTATTTTTTCATCATTTTATAACTGTATGTTAATATATATATATATATATATATATATATATATATATATATATATATATATATATATATATATATATATATATATATATATATATATATATATATACAGGGTTCGCGCTAGGATTTTTTAAAACCGGTACTGCGAGTTGACATTTCAGAGATATCTTGACCAACTCCCCCAAAATCGGTCCCCAGAAAATAAAATCCGGTACGTACTGTGAACAAAACGAAACTATTCAGTGAGGGGGTGGGGGAGGGGGGGATTGTTCGGCAGCAAAACTAAATCTAAATTGAACGCAAATCTCTCAGACTTTGACTGCCGTGCTGCTGCCACTCGCTTCTTGGGCACGAAGCCACGCAGGAAATAGGATTTTTTTTCTAGCGCCTGTACCACTGTCCGTGTCAGTCTGTTGTTTTGCATGGCATCATTCGTGAGACTTATATTCTTCTTTCTTGTTTCTATGCTTAGCGCTCATCTAGATCTTTCGTTCAATTTAGATTTAGTTTTCGACTCTTCTCTCTCAAAGCAACGCGCAAATTCATAGTCAAAGACCCTCCGCTTTTTGCTTTTCGTAAGAGCAGGCCATCCTGTGCCCGTGGGAACAGATGACATTTACAAAACTGCATACACATGGGGACTGGATGTAAAAAGGCACAGGAGTGCTTATTCCATTATCCTCGATATAAAAGATTAAAAGAATAAAGATTAAATAAATCTAGGCCCCATTTACTCATTGTGAATGGAAGTTACTGTCATGCCGAGAAGAGCGCGAACCTCTA
>JASPKP010000312.1:2500-10000 GCA_030674155.1 Stramonita haemastoma | reverse complement strand
TCCTCTACTACTGGACAGCATAACACAAAACGTACTTCATCCTCAGGTACTTGCTTACATAATGGACATAGTAACCTGGGTTCATCAACATCATGTTCTCTATACCGGAATTTATGAACATTTAAATCTGATACACCAAGTCTAAACTTTGACATAACTCTTTTCAAATGAATGTCCATATCAAGCTCTAAATAAGGTTTGACATCATGTATACTTATAAATTGTCGATACATTTGATATCTTTCACTGGTTTGTATGTGATCACTCCATTGCTGCCATCGGCAGTCAATCAATCGTTGCCTGAAAGTGTTTATATATTCTCTAAAAATTCTCTACAATTTCCAACATCTTGATTGAACCAAACAAACCCAAATCCGAGTTCACATAGACAGGTACATATAAACAGGTACATATAAACAGGTACATATAAACAGGTACATATAAACAGGTACATATAAACAGGTACATATAAACAGGCACATATAAACAGGCACATATAAACAGGTACAAATAAACAGGCACATACTTTGGGACATATAATTATACTCTTTGATCTGTCAATGAAAAGCGAGTGTAGGAGGGTAAGACTGATATAGTTCTGTTTTTAAAAAAAAGGGTAAAGGTAAAGGTGTCCCATAACCTAGGCGGTCGTAGGGGAGCAAGGCATCAGAGACCTCAGCTTCTCTAGGGGCCAGCATGTTGAGGGCAGCGCCCGTATCCTCTTTCTCGCAGCTTCACTTTTCCTGACCCTAAAGAGGGCAGGTACCCATTTACAGCTGGGTGATCGGGGGACTGTGCTGAAGCCAAGGCGCGGCAAACGGTCACCCATCCAACTGATAACCACGCTCGATGCTGCTTAACCTTGGCTGGGGGAAAGCGAGTACTCTGACCACTGAGCTATTCCTTGCCCTGAAGTTCTGTTGTTCTGTCAAATAGAATTCAGAGCCGTTCTATGTCCATCATCTTAGAAGCTCTTGTAGTTTTTTATGTCCAGTTCTGTCTTCGATGGTGGAGGTTTTGCTTTGGTTAGGACAGTGAAGTCTTATTGTCTGATTTGCAGGCTTACTCTCTTTCTTGTTGTTGTTGTTGTTGTTGTTGTTGTTCTTCTTCTTCTTCTTCTTCTTCTTCTTCTTCTTGTTCTTCTTGTTCTTCTTGTTCTTGTTTTTTCTTCTTATTTTTGTTGTTGTTGTTGTTGTTGCTGTTGTTGTTGTTGTTGTTGTTGTTGTTGTTCTTCTTCTTCTTCTTCTTCTTCTTCTTCTTCTTCTTCTTCTTCTTCTTCTTCTTCTTCTTCTTCTTCTTCTCCTCTCTTCTTTCTTCTTCTTCTTCTTCTTCTTCTTCTTCTTCTTCTTCTTCTTCTTCTTCTTCTTCTTCTTCTTCTTCTTCTTCTTCTTCTTCTTCTCACTGCCTTCAATCTCTGATTTGATCTTCTCTCGGAGAGAGAGAGAAACAGAGAGAAAAAAAAAAAAGAGAGAGAGAGAGAGAGAGAGAGAGAGAGAGAGAGAGAGAGAGAGAGAGAGAGAGAGAGAGAGAGAGAGAAGACAGACAGAGACAGAGAGAAAGAGAGAGAGAGAGACAGAGAAAGACAGAGAGAGAGACAGAGAGAGAGACAGAGAGAGACAGACAGAGAGAGATAGAGATAGAGAGAGAGAGAGAGAGAGAGAGAGAGAGAGAGAGAGAGAGAGAGAGAGAGAGAGAGAGAGAGAGAAACAGAGAGAGAGAGAGAGAGAGACAGAGAGAGCAGAGAGAGAGACAAAGAGAGCAGAGAGAGAGAGACAGAGAGGGAGAGAGAGAGAGATACAGAGAAATAGAGACAGATACAAGACATAAACATAGACAACCAGAAAAACAAACAAAAAAACGCATACACATTTTTAAGGCTGATAAGCTTGTCACTAACCATAATACTGACTGTAAAACAACAGCCACAACTACAAAACACAATTCCCAAACAAAGAAAAAAACCAAGACACGAACATGCTACAGAAAAAACAAAACAAAACCAATGCAAAAGAACCCCCAAAAGTTCCAACCCCCCCCCCCAAACAATCTAACCAACCAACCAACCAACCAACCAACCAACCAACCAACCAACCAACCAACCAACCAACCAACCAACCAACCAACCAACCAACCAACCAACCAGCCAACCAACCAACCAGCCGGTTACCACCCACTCACCCAGCCAACCAACCAACCAACCAACCAGCCAACCAACCAACCAACCAACCAGCCAACCAACCAGCCAACCAACCAGCCAACCAACCAACCAACCAACCAGCCAACCAACCAACCAGCCAACCAACCAGCCAACCAACCAACCAACCAACCAACCAACCAACCAACACACAAAAACACACACATGCTGAAAACATAGAACAATAAATGCACATTGTCGAAAACAAGAAAACAAGAAAAACATTCTTGTTGGAAAAACATGGCAATAAAAAGATCTTATCGAAAACGCATAACAATAAATATATATTGTCAGACACGCATAAGGCATAGATAGATAGCGATCTAAACCAGCAAGATATGAGTATAACATTAACAGCGGTCGGGAAAGTTAAATCTAAAAAACACGCTCCCCCCAGAGGCTCTGTGGCAAAAAGCAAACGTCTTATTTTATTTATTTATTCATTTATTTTTTATTCTATTCTCTTAAATCCAGGACAATGGGATAAGCACTCTTGTGCTTTTGTACATCCAGTCCCTGTGTGTATGCAGTTTTGTAAATGTCATCTGTTCCCCACCGGCACACGATGGCCTACTCTTACGAAGAGCGGAACAGGATTTAACGTGTGCGCAAGATGTTCTGCGTGCGTTCACACACGGGGCCTCGGTGTATAGTCTCATCCGAAAGACTTTGGGGGAGAGTGGAGTCAGCACTGATGTTAACTCCAGGGGGAAAAATCCCCTCGAACGGGAGTCGAACTCGGGTCGTCAAATTGCGAGCGCAATGTTCTGGCCATTATGCTATCCCGTCCCCTTTACGGTTATGACTCTGGGGAGAGAGGAGTCAGCACTGATGTTAACTCCAGGAGTCTCAGCCTTTATCTACGTGCAATCTTGTCTGCTTGTTCATCTTCACATTGGCACCAGCCGCTGTGGCACATCGTTTGGCTCGCGGGGTTCCTAGCTTGAGGATCGTGGGTTCGAACACCATACGAGTCATAGGTTTGGTCTTGGGCTTGGGTTTGCTTGTTGGTTGTTTTTTTTGTTGTTTTACTTTGGGTGGCTTCTACCGAGAGTGGGCTTGCTGCGGACTCATCGGGAAGAGAGAGATCCCACAGTTGAGGTTCATCTACTTTTAACGGTTATGATTTCGAGAAAAAGGTAAAGATGTTCCCATAACGTACGTGGTTGTAGGCGAGCGAAGCATCAGAGGCCTCAGCTTCTCTAGGGGTCAGCACATTGAGGGCGGCTCCCATCTCCTCTCCCTCGCTGCTTTTACCTTCCCTGACCCTAAAGAGGGCAGGTGCGCATTTAAAGCTGGGTGAACTGGGGACTGTACTGAAGCCCAGGCGCGCAAACGGTCACCCATCTACTTGGTAGCCATGCTCACTAGTGCTTAACCTTAGCTTGGGGGAAAAGGAGCACCGTAACAAACGAACTAGCCTGTCCCCTCAGAGAGTGTTGCTTCATTAAATCACTTGTCCAACTCTGCAGGTGTCTGTATCTCTCTTGGGCTCTGTCGAAACCGGGATATAATGATAAGAAGGGTGAAGAACAGCCCTGTCAAAAAACTCTCAGAGCGGTGCATTATTACATCATCATCATCATCATCATCATCATCATCATCATCATCATCATCACATCATCATCATCATCATCGTCGTCGTCGTCGTCGTCGTCGTCGTCGTCGTCGTCGTCGTCGTCGTCACCACCACCACCACCACCACCACCACCACCACCACCACCACCACCACCACCACCACCACCACCACCACCACCACCATCATCATCATCATCATCATCATCATCATCATCATCATCATCATCATCATCATCATCATCATCATCATGTCACCTGTCAACTCTCCATCGTCGCTATCTATGGCAGTAGCATCACGCAATGCCACCAGGGTTCACCATCTCTCTCTCTCTCTGTCTCTGCCGAGTTCTACGCTCTCCTGTAGCCTTCCCAGACAACTGATCTCAGTGATGCTGGCAGTGTAGGATGTTGGTGGTCTGTCTCTTTTCCTTCTGCCCTCAAACTTACCTCAGAGAACTGTCGTCCTCAGACTTGTCTGTCTGTTTCTGTTGGCATGACCAACATATCTAAATCTGTCCTTAGCAGTATCATGGAACTTTTGTTTTTGTACTAAGTGTTCAGTGAGAATTGTTTGTTTTTCTGTCTGACCATTAAACTTAAACTCTGAAAAGTCTTGTATTTTGTATTTTGTACCACTTTATGTCACAGCAGATTTCTCTGCGTGAAATTCAGGCTGCTCTTCCCGGGGAGAGCGCGTCGCCACAAGTGCAGCGCCTATACCCATTTTTTTTTCTTTTTCCTGCATGAAACTGTATTTGTTTCCCTATCAAAGTCGCCTGTAGAACCACATTTCGGATGCATTATCATGAAATAAGAGTAAATTGTCTTTGGATTCGTGGCTCCTGTTGTTCTGACCCCATTGTTGGTTTCCCGTAGACTTCTGTGCCCGTGGTGAGTCAGTGTCAAACCTTCTGTGTCAGAGGCTCATGGGGGAAGGTCGTTAGAAGGACGTTGTGGTAGTCATCACCCCGGGTGGAGGATTCTCTCAATCTGGTTCCGCGATCTTCTTTTCTTCTCTCGTTCGCTTTACACTGTCAGATGTGTCTCGGAAAAATAATGGCATGTCCTTTCCAGCTTAAATCGTGGGCCGTACAGCTTGGTTTGCAAGGTTATCTCCGTCGGCCACACTTTCTTCCTCAGGTTTCTGAATAGCGTCCACCTCTGAAGGATGTGCTCACCTGTCTGGTTTTCTTTACCACAGGCACACAGGAGAGAAGGAGCGAGTTCCAGTTTTGTGGATATGTGGTGATTTAGTCTGTTGTGCCCAGTGCATAGTTAGAATGACGACCTGTTCTTCACTTCTGAGATGGAGGTAGTTGTCCATCTCTACTGTGGATGGAGCCATTGATTGGATTATTTTTTTTCATGGAAGGTGAGGATGCTAGCGCACTATTCTTTGTCTGCTCCACGTTTTGCAAGTTCATCAGCCTGTTCGTTGCCAGGTATACCGCAGTGGGCAGGGATCCATTGCAGTGATACACGTTTGTTTTGTGTGAGGAGCTGTAGTACCTGCTAAAATTCTGTTTCTTTGTCTGCCGACAGGGCGTGTAGGACTCGCAGGGCCTTGGTGTTATCAAGCGGATTTGTGGGATGGTATCGTGCTTTGTCAGAAGGCGCTCCTTGGCCCAGTATAGCTGACTTCAGCCCTCTATTGATTGATTGACTTATTTTATATCGAGGATAATGGAATAAGCACTCGTGCTTTTTTACATCCAGTCCCCGTCTGTATACAGTTTTGTAAATGTCATCTGTTCCCACCGGCACACGATATCCTACTCTTACGAAAAGCGGAACAGGATTTAACGTGTGCGCAAGATGTTCTGCGTGCGTTCGCACACGGGGCCTCGGTTTAAAGTCTCATCCGAAGGATTTTTGGGGAGAGTGGAATCAGCACTGATGTTAACTCCAGGAGAAAAATCTCTTCGACCGGACTCGAACCCGGGTCGTCAAATTGCGAGCGCAATGCTCTGACCACTAGACTATCTGTCCCCTCTAGGCTTCTCAAGTTACCCTGGGATCCCATGGGAACAGAATTTTTGCTGCGGAGCTTGATTGCTTCAAAGTCAAACTTTTATTTTCAGATGGTGCATTAAATAAGCAGTGCGATTGTTTTTTTTTCAGCATAAGATAAAAAAAAGTCATATAATCATACTCATGCATGAGAATAAAAACCTAAACACAAGTGACGTGATGTGCTCCTCAAAGGTCATATGGGATATTTCAGGGAGACTACAAAGCCGTCCCTTGTCCCGCCCCGTCCTGATAGGAACATCGCCAGTGTGGTCTGGGGCTGCTTTCGCAACTAACCCCCGTTTCTGGGGGGCCGCCCCCTTATTTTGTATTTATTTTTTTGGGGTACCATTTTATGTAACAGCAGATTTCTCTGCTGCTCCCAGAAAGACTTATACGCCGCCCAGGGACCTGCCTGGTTCAGTACGGTCCACGGTTAAGCTGTATATTATATACCCAACACTTAGTGGGCGGGATAGCGAAGTGGTCAGAGCGCTCGCTTTCCCCCAGTCAAGTTAAACAGCGTCGAGCGTGGTTACCAGTTGGATGGGTGACCATTTGCGCGCCTTGGCTTCAGTACAGTTCCCACCAGTTCACCCAGCTGTAAATGGATACCTGACCTCTTTTAGGGTCAGGGAAGGTAAAGCAGCAGCGAGGGAGAGGAGATAGGCACCGCCCTCAATATGCTGGCCTCCTGGAGAAGCTGAGGTCTCTGACGCCTCACTCCCCTACGACCGCATAGGTTATGGGACACCTTTACCTTTTCGCCTTTTACGAACACTACTACCGAAATGATCCAGCAGCAATGCAGGCCTCCTCTCCCCTACAACCACATAGGTTATGGGACACCTTTACCTTTTAATATTTTACGAACACTACTACCGAACTGACCTGGCAGCAGGGGAGGCCTCCTCTGGCGGATGACCTCACAGAGGACGGGCTTTGGGACGCTGCACAGAGAGGTGTGGCTGCAAGAGAGTTAATTTAGAGAGCCTAGGCATGGCTGGGTGGAGAGATAGGAATAAGCGTCATGGGAAAAGCAGGGCAGGCAGGAAAGTGACAGATCATATAGTAATAATAATATTATTAACAACAACAACAACAACAATAACAATACTACTACTACTACTACTACTACTACTACTACTACTACTACTACTACTACTACTACTACTACTACTACTACTACTACTACTACTAGATGATGATGATGATGATGATGATGATGATGATGATGATGATGATGATGATGATGATGATGATGATGATGATGATGATCGTGATGATGATGATGATAATAATAATAACAACAACAACAACAATACATAGAATTTATACAGCGCTAAATCTTGTAATGCAAACAAACCAAAGCGCTTGCATTCAAATCAGTCGCACGCATGCAACCATTCACAAATGAACTAACAAATTATATATTGACATTTTTATATATAAAACGAATGCCACTAACAGGAATAAGTGTCATGGAAACTTGCAGGGCACGCAGGAAAGTGACAGATACTAAAATGATTGCCACTGACAGGAATAAACGTCATGGGAACAGCAGGATATGCAGGAAAGTGACAGATCATAAAATGAATGCCACTGACAGGAATGAACGTCATTGGAACAGCAGGAAAGTGACAGATACTAAAATGAATGCCAATGACAGGAACATGCATCATGGGAACAGCAGGATATGCAGGAAAGTGACAGATACT
>JASPKP010003114.1:15000-20812 GCA_030674155.1 Stramonita haemastoma | reverse complement strand
CAAAAAAAACAAAAAAAAAAAGACTAAAGACCCTAGAAGAAATTTTTAACAGAAAAAAAAAACAAAAAAAACAAAAAAACCCAAATTTGGGATGCAAATGGGATGCGGTGGGGGCAACATTTTTGACACTGAGACGTACTAAAGACGTTATTGGGGCCCAAAAAATTTTGTCAACATAGGGGTCACCGGAGCCAAAAAAAAGATAAAGATTTGACGCGAAAAAAAAGGGTTTTGAAAAAATAGACAGAAAAAAAAAATCAAGAGGGATTTAAAAGGACTTTGGGGGAAGGGGGGTGGGGGTGGGGGGGTGGTTGGTGGTGGTGGTGGTGGGGGATGGGGGGGTGGGGGGGGGGGGGGGGTAACAAAGGGGGGTAGGGGGGGGGCAAAAAAAGGAACAAAGAGATCTTTTTTGTTCCAATTGGGTAAATAAATGATAAAATAATTGTTAAGAATCTGGACGTAAGTTGTGTGTGTGTGTTGTGGGTGTGTTGTGTGTGTGTGTTTTTTGGTGTGTGTGTTTGGTGTGGGGTTTTTTTGTGTGGTGTTGTGTGTGTGTTGTGTGATATAAAGTTAGTCACATTTTTTTTTTTCCCTGGGGACCATTGAATAAGTAATGCATTTTGCTTTGTGTGTGTATGTGTTGGTTTTTACACTTGCGGGGTGCGCGCGTCTGCCCGGGGATGAGTACATTAATGTTGTGTATGCGTGTGTAATTTGCGCCGCTTTTTCCTTTAATATATTTGACCTCTAAGAAAGGCAGTTGATTGAAACATTCAGTCAAGCTGCACACACACAAGACACACACGCGCGCGCGCGCGTGCGCCCCAGCCTGTCCCCACCACCATCCTCTCACACCTGACATCACACACACGCTGACACACAACACGCTGACACACACGCGCGCGCACACCCCACCCCACACACCGCGCGCTTATACTGACACACACACACACACTAACAACACAAAAACCCCACTTACACACTAACACACTTACAAAACACACACACACACTCACACACCACACTCACACACAAACACACTCACATACCACACACCACACAAACGCACACTTTTTACACACACATGCACCCCCCCTACCCCCCCCCCCCCCCCCCCACACACACACACGTTAACACACCTAACACACAAACCCCACTAACACACTTCCTACTTTTTTTTCCTCCTCCACCCCACCCCACACCCCACACCCCACACATCCCCACCCCACCCCCCCCATCCCGTCCCCACCCCCCATCCATCCCCTCACCCCCTTCACCCTCCTTCCCCTCAACTCGTGCACGTACACACACATATGTTTCTTTTATGGGTGTGCATGGTTGTCGATTAAGTGTGTGCACATCTGTACCGCCTGAGTGATCCTTAATTGAACCACAACGTCGTCGGCCGATGATGAGGCAGAGTTAGGTCACTGTGACAGACATGCAGACAGACATGTAGACAGCAGACATGCAGACAGGCAGGCAGGCAGAGAGAGAGAGAGAGAGGAGAGAGAGAGAGAGGAGAGAGAGAGAGACAGACAGACAGACAGACAGACAGACAGACGACAGACAGACAGAGCAGGACAGACAGACAGACAGACAGAAAACGTAGACAGAGCCAGACATGCAGGCAGACAGAGAAGAGACACAGACAGCACAGACAAGGACAGAGCAGGCAGGCCAGGCAGGCAGGCAGGCAGGCAGGCAGGCAGGCAGACAGACATGCAGGTAGAGTTAGGTCACTGTGACAGAGAGACAAGCAAGCAGACGGGCGGGCAGACAGACAGACAGACAGACATGCAGACAGAGAGACATGCAGGCAGGCAGGCAAGCAGGCAGAGAGGTAGACAGACGGACAGACATGCAGACAAGCAGGCAAGCGGACAGGCAGGCAAGCAGACAGGCACACAGACAAGCAGAGAGGCAGGCAGGCAGGCAGACAGACTTGCAGGCAGACGGGTGGGCAGGCAAACAGGCAGACATGCAAACAGGCGGGCGGGCAGGCAGGCAGATAGGCAGGCAGGCAAAGATACATACATACAGACAGACAGGCACATAGGCACACAGACAGGCAGACTCGCACACAGGCAGACACGCGCACAGACAAACAGACAGACATGTGTTATTGATTTTTCATTGTGATGTCTGAGTATCCAGCTTTGTCTTCTGTGAAGTAACGTCTGATAAACTGGTTTACAAAATATTTGTTGTTTTTGTTGCTGTTTGTTGTTGCCTAGTATAGCTGCCAGGGCATGGCTTTAAGCAAAACAATAAACACTTTTTTCAACTGTATACACACAAGAATTCGATGTAAAAAAAAAAAAAAAAGCATATGAGTGCTCCTTCTATTATCCTTGAAAAAAAAAGAAAAAAAGGAACACACACACAGATAGAGAAAGAAACATACACTTACACACATATAAACACACACACACACATACAAAGACACCTACATCCACATCCACACTCACACCCACTCTCCTTCTCTCTCTCTGTTCTCTCTGTCTTTGTCTCTGTCCCTCTCTCTGTGTGTCTCTGTCTCTGTCTCTGTGTGTCTCTGTCTATGTCTCTCTCTCTCTCTCTCTCTCTCTCTCTCTCTCTCTCTCTCTCTCTCTCTCTCCTCTCTCTCTTCTCTGTGCGTCTGTGTCTCTATGTCTCTATGTCTGTCTGTCTATCTGTCTCTCTAACACACACACGCACACACACACACCACTCACTCACTCACTCACAGAAAGACACCCCCCAACACACACAAATACCCCCCCCCCCCCCCCCCCCCACACACACACACCCTACCACCACCACCCCCCAACACACACACACACACCAAACAAGACAAAAAAAAAAAGAAACTGTCTGTACTAAGCGTACAGCTAGCAGCTCCTTATTGTCACACACACTACAGCTAAAGCGATGGTCATTATTTTTGCTATGGGCAAGTCCGGTCAGTCAAGTCAGTCAGTCTCTCCATTGATTGGCATGGGTGGCTATGAATGTCATTGACCACTACAACCCTCACCTCTGACGTCTGTCTGACCTTTGTCCGGCAGAAAGCCATCAGAGAGAGAGAGAGAGAGAGAGAGAGAGAGGAGAGAGAGAGAGAGATGAGAGAGAGAGAGAGAGAGAGAGAGAGAGATTATTATTATTTATTATTTATTCTTTTATATCGAGGATAACAGAATAAGCAATCATGTGTTTTTTTTCATCTGGTCCCCGTGTGTATGCAGTTTTGTAAATATTGTCATCTGTTCCCACCGGCACACGATGGCCTACTCTTACGAAAAGCGGAACAGGATTTAACGTGTGCGCAAGATGTTCTGCGTGCGTTCGCACACGGGGCCTCGGTTTTAAAGTCTCATCCGAAGGACTTTGGGGAGAGTGGAGTCAGCACTGATGTTAACTCCAGGAGAAAAATCTCCTCGACCGGACTCGAACCCGGGTCGTCAAATTGCCAGCGCAATGTTCTGACCACTAGGCTATCCGCCCCCCCCGTGAGAGAGAGAGAGAGAGAGAGAGAGAGGAGAGAGAGAGAGGGAGTGAGAGAGGAGAGAGAGAGAGAGAGAGAGAGGAAGGGGGGGAGGAGGACAGAAAAAGAAATAGCCATAGTGTGGTTTAAAAAAAGAGCGTCGAGGTTGTGGATAGGCACAGTAACTTGTTAGTACTAGGGTGTGCGAGTTCAAATCTGTGTTGAGATACATAACATAGACTACATGTCTGTAGGCCTAATGCGTTTTTTTTTTGTGTGTGTGTGTGTGTTTGTTGGCTGGTTGGTTGATTGGTTTTGTGTTTGGTTTCAGTTCTTTTTTTTTTTTTTTTTTGGAGGGGGGGGGGGGGGGTTTGAAAAGGGGATGGGGGTTATTTCTGTTTGTTTTGGGGGGGGGGGGGGGTTTGGGGGGTGTGGGGTCTTTTTCATTCTTTCGCTTTTTGTTGGTTGGCATTTTTGGCGCCTGAAGCTTACTTTTATGGGGGGGGGGCAATAACGGTAGCATACTCAAAATTTTACCATTGGTGAATCTCAGAGCTTAAGGCGAAGAACGGGGACAAAAATCCATGCATTGATACTTGTGTATGCATAAGTACACAGGTGTCGTGTTAATTAGACACCATCCATGAGGGGAAAAAAAAAAAAAGGGTAGGTGCTGCACTTGTGGCGACGCGCTCTCCCCGGGGAGAGCAGCCCGAACTTCACGCAGAGAAATCTGCTGTGACATAAAGTGGTATGAAATAAAATAAAATAAAATAAAATGAAATAAAATATACATGCTCACGCTCTTCCTCTAATGAGAAAACATTGATAAAAAAAAAAAATAATTATCGGAAAAAAAGTGCTGAAAAAAGATAGCTTGCAGCCTTAAAAGGGTATTGACCTTGAGAAGCAACACATTTTGGTCATTGTCGATAAATAATTATAACGCTACTGATACATCTTTTTCCATCACATTTTTCAACGTTTTGTCATTATTCGTTTGAAACAGCCACTCGTACAATATAGACCGATGGTAGTTCTTTTGCTCTGAAGTCGGAGTTTTCTCCCCTCATCTCTCTCTCTCTCTCTCTCTCTCTCTCTCTCTCTCTCTCTCTCTCTCTCTCTCTCTCTCTCTCTCTCTCTCTCTCTCTCTCTCTCTCTCTCTCTCTCTCTCTCTCTTTACAATTAAATCCTGAGTTCCTGAGTTCTCTCCCCTCCACCTCTCTCTCTTTTTGTCTCTCTCACCTAACTCACACACACTCTCTCTCTTCTCTCTCTCTCTCTCTCTCTCTCTCTCTCTCTCTCTCTCTCTCTCTCTCTCTCTCTCTCTCTCTCTCTCTCTCTCTCTCTCCCTCCCTCCCTCTCTCCCTCTCCTTCCCTCCCCCCCCCATCCCTCTCTCTCTCTCCTTTCCCCCCCCCCATCCCTCTCTCTCTCTCCCCCTTTCCCCCCCTCTCTCTCTCCCCCCCCCCCCCCGCTCTTCTAAATCTACAAACACGAAATGTACCCCCCTCCCCTCCTCCCCACCTCCTCCCCACCTCCTCCCCACCTCCCCATCTCCTCCCCTCCTCCCCACCTCCTCCTCTCTCTCGCTTCTCTTCTCAACGCACATAAACAGAAGGCCTAAACAACAAAAACTTATCGTCACATCACCGGCACGAGAGAGGTTTCAGATAGTCGGGCATTAAGGGACGGATCACACAGGCCCGTGGAGGGGGAGGGGCTGGGATTAAGGGCGGATCACACGAGGCCCAATAGGGGCCTTTAGCCAGCCCGGTCCAGGGACGGCGGCTTTTTCCGAGGTCTCAATTCAAAGACCCCGCAGCAAGTAAGTAAGTAACCCTAGCAGGGCCTGGCCACGAAAGCCGAAGAACAGAAAGCCTTTTGCTTTAGTAGAGTAGAGTAGAGTAGAGTAGAGTAGAGTTAGAGCCCCACAGCATTGAACCGAACCTCAAACCTATCGGGTTCGGGCCCAGCGGTTAGAGTGGAAACCAGGCACCCCTATTGGGGCCCAGCGGTTAAGACAAGCGCTGCTTGTCAAGTTTCAAGTGCAATGGTCCCCTCCCCCCCTCCCTCCCGCCTATTGTTGTGTGAGTGTTGTTGGTTTTGTTTGTAGGCAGGGTTTTGATGGTTGTGTTACGTGTTTTGGATGGCGTTCATTGTTGGCGTTCTTTCTTTTTTTAAGAGGGGTTACTTTTTTTTCTTATTCTTATCAATGTCCTCTCTCCCCCCTCTTCTCCCCCTTCCCACCTAATCCATGCAGACGCCCATTCCTTCCAAAACAGACGAGCACACACATGCACAAATGCATACACACAGCGCTGAAGTTCTCAAAATATTTTAAAGGG
>JASPKP010003114.1:0-7500 GCA_030674155.1 Stramonita haemastoma | reverse complement strand
CTCCTTCGTAATTCTTCTTCTTCGCAGTTCTTCTTCTTCGCAATCCTTCTTCTCCGCAATCCTTTTTCTTCGCAATGCTTTTTCTTCTTCACAATCCTTCTTCTTCTTCACAATCCTTCTTCTTCTTCACAATCCTTCTTCTTCTTCACAATCCTTCTTCTTCTTCACAATCCTTCTTCTTCTTCTTCACAATCCTTCTTCTTCTTCTTCACAATCCTTCTTCTTCTTCTTCTTCACAATCCTTCTTCTTCTTTGCAATTCTTCTTCTTCTTCGCAATTCTTATTCTTGTCAATTCTTCTTCTTTTTCTTTGCATTCTTTGCATCTTTTGCATTCTTTTTTTTCTCCCATTTTTCGTTCCCGATCTTCCTCTCTCACTCTCCCCTCTTCCTTCCATCATAAACTGAAGACGAGGGTGTCTTCTTTCCATCAGTGATGAAGAGATAGTCACTTGTCGTGTTGTTCCTGTCACCTCCGTAAAATTTATATCTGTCCCGTTTTACAAAAAGCCACTGTGCCAAAATTTATAGACTTCACTGTGCAACTTTTTTTCTCTCTTTGTTATTGTCGTTTTTATCCCCCTTGCTTGTGTAAGGGTCTGTGTGTGTGGAGGCAGCGTGGGTGTATAGATTTAGTCTGTTACTTTATTTTTATTTTTTTCAAAAACTGTGAAAAAAGTAAGATGTGTGGCCATGGTACGCTTGCTTACACAGGACTTTTTAAAGTAGATTAATCATATACTATTCTGCCTCTTTCTCTCGTTTTTTTAACACCTTCGTTTTCGTGTTGTTCTTCTTGTTGTTTGTCTTCTTTCTCTTCTTGTTCTTCCTTTTGTTCTTCTTATTCTTGTTCTTCTTGTACTAATATATATATATATATATATATATATATATATATATATATATATATATATATATATATATATATACATATATATATATATATACACATACATACATACATACATACATACATACATACATACATACATACATACATACTACGCAATCCTTTGCAATTCTCCCTCCTCTTCGCAATTCTTCTTCTACGCAAACCTTGTTCACAAATGGTACAAATATATATATATATATATAAATATATATATATATATATATATAGAGAGAGAGAGAGAGAGAGAGAGAGAGAGAGACAGACAGACAGACAGACAGACAGACAGACAGACAGACAGACAGACAGACAGACAGACAGACAGACAGACAGACAGACAGACAGACAGACCATGCTGAGGAGGGTTAAAAAAAATTGTACAAATGGTACAAATAGATAGATAGATAGATAGATAGATAGATAGATAGATAGATAGATAGATAGATAGATAGATAGATAGATAGATAGATAGATAGAAAGACTAAGCTGAGGAGTGTTAAAAAAAACAAAAAACAACAACCCCGAAACGTAAGAGAATAAAACTACAAAATGTTCGTGAGGCTCCTGCAACTGCACTAGAACCATTCGTATCGGCGATTGCCTTTCCAATGGACCATTCCAGCGACGTGGAAGAGGGGAAGGAGTGGGAGGGGGGGGAGTCTGCTGCATGGGTAACAGGTTACCCTTCCATACTTACTTACCCAGGCTTTGCGCTGTAGAGGCTAGAGCGCAACTCCATAGTCTTCCGAGACGCACAGATGCCTACGAAATCTCAGGATGGGATTTTAGATCTAGGTCAGCTTTATGTGCAGACTCGACATTGCGGTGCGCCAGTTCACAACATCCACAAAAAAACCACCAGAAATGCATATGATTTGAAAGTGGTCACAGAAGTCAGATCAGTGTGAGGAGGTGTTTGGATACTTGTTTGGTTATGTCACTGAGGACTTATTAACAGACAGAAACACGCAGGCAGACATACCAACACGCAGACAAACATACAAACAGGCAAACATACAAACACGCAGGCAGACATACAATCACACAGGCAGACATACAAACTGGCAGGCAGACATACAATCACACAGGCAGACATACAAACACGCAGGCAGACATACTAACACACGCAGGCAGACATACAAACACTCACGCAGGCAAACATACAAACACACACGCAGGCAGACATACAAACACACACGCAGGCAGACATACAAACACACACGTATGCAGACATACAAACACGCAGACAGACATACAAACACTCACGTATGCAGACATACAAACACACACGTATTAAGTTAAAGTTAAAGTCTGTCCCGAGCCATAAGGCTCATCAGGCCGGTGCTTATCCCGGTTTCTGTGGCGTTAAGCGACTGAGAGTCATAGACTCCCCCCTGGATAGGACGCCAGTCTATCGCAGGATTAACCCCCAACACAAGGTTGGTACCCCTTTTACACCTGGGTGGGGTGAGAAAATAGCCGTAAAGTGCCTTTTCCAAGGGCACAACGCCATAGCGGAATAGCTGGGATCGAACCCGCAACCTTTAGATTACGAGTACAACGCCCTAACCACTAGGCCACAGCGGCGGCTAAACACACACGTATGCAGACATACAAACACGCAGGCAGACAAACAAACACACACACAGGCAGACATACAAACACACACGCAGGCAGACATACAAACACACACGTATGCAGACATACAAACACGCAGACAGACATACAAACACTCACGTATGCAGACATACAAACACACACGTATGCAGACATACAAACACGCAGACAGACAAACAAACACACACACAGGCAGACACACAAACACGCAGGCAGACATACAAACACTCACGTATGCAGACATACAAACACACACGTATGCAGACATACAAACACTCACGCAGGCAGACATACAAACACACACGTATGCAGACAAACAAACACACACACAGGCAGACATACAAACACTCACGTATGCAGACATACAAACACACACGTATGCAGACATACAAACACGCAGGCAGACATACAAACACTCACGCAGGCAGACATACAAACACACATGTATGCAGACATACAAACACGCAGACAGACATACAAACACTCACGTATGCAGACATACAAACACACACGTATGCAGACATACAAACACGCAGACAGACATACAAACACTCACGCAGGCAGACATACAAACACACACGTATGCAGACATACAAACACACACGGAGGCAGACATACACTCACGCAGGCAGACAAACAAAGGGTCGTCACCAACGATACTGTGTGTGTGTGTGTGTGTGTGTGTGTGTGTGTGTGTGTGTGTGTGTGTGTGTGTGTGTGTCTGTATGTGTGTGTTGTGCGTGCGTGCGTGTGTGTGTGTGTGTGTCTGTGTGTGTGTGTCTGTGTCTGTGTGTCTGTGTGTCTCTGTGTGTGTGTGTGTGTGTGTGTGTGTGTGTGTGCGCGCGCGCTCGCACGCTCGTGTGTGTGCGTGCGTGCGTGCGTGTGCGCGTGCGTGCATGTGCGTATGCTTGTGCGTGTGTGTGTAGTAGTATCCATGGGCAGAGCAGCTCTAGACAGGCGAGGCCCGGAAGGCCTAACATGGCTGTGTGTCAGGGACTAGAGGTCTTTCAGCTGCCCTGTGCTATGCCTCCACACGTTCTCTTCTGCTGTCGCATCCCTCCTCTCTTCCGCTTCTTTCTTCTTGCTCTCTTTCTTTTTTTTGTTTTTCTTTTTTTTTTGCTGTCTTTCCTTTTCTTGTTGTTGCTGTCTTTTCTTTTCTTTCCTTTTTTGGATTTTTTAAAAAAAAATGTCTGTTTTCTTTCTATTTTTGAAATTTCTGCCTTTTCTTTCTGTTTATTTTTGTGTTTTTTAATTTCTTTTTTTATGTCTGTTTCTTTCTTTTTTTTTTCTTTTTTCCTTCCTGTTCTTTTTTTTTTTTAATTCTATTTCTCCTTTATGCCTTTTTTTTCTTTCTTTGTTTTTTTTAAAATTTCTATTTGTTTCTTTCTTTCTTTTCTATTTGTTTCTTTCTTTCTTTTCTTTTCTTTTTCTTTTCTTTCTTTTTTTCTCCTTATTTTTCTTTACTTTTTTGGTTTTGGTTTTTATTGCTTAATATCTGTACCTGTTTGTGTTTCTGTATGTTTCTCTGACTTTCCGTCCGTCCGTCCGTCCGTCCGTCCGTCTGTCTGTCTGTCTGTCTGTCTGTCTGTCTGTCTGTCTGTCTGTCTGTCTGTCTGTCTGTCTGTCTGTCTGTCTGTCTGTCTGTCTGTCTGTCTGTCTGTCTGTCCGTCTGTGTGTGTGTGTGTGTGTGTGTGTGTGTGTGTGTGTGTGTGTGTGTGTGTGTGTGTGTCTCTCTCTCTCTCTCTCTCTCTCTCTCTCTCTCTCTCTCTCTCTCTCTCGCTCTCTCTCCCCCTCATCTCTCTCTCCTTTTCTGTTTGTTTTTTGCTTTGAATTTTTTTTTTGCTGTTGGTGGTGTGGGGTTTTCTGTTGGTTTTTTGTTTGTTTGTTTTTTTATGGGGAGAGTGGGTGGTGGTATGCATGCCTAGATATTTAGGTAAGGAAACGTCATGCTTATTCTGAACTTACAAAATAGAAAACGGACTAAACTAAAGCAAAAACAAAGCAAAAACAGCCGGGGTTTTTTTTGTTGTTTTTTTATATGTCCTACCTTTGAACAGCAATGAAAACATTTCGCTTACCCCCCACCCCCACCCCAGTAAAAGAACCAACCTCCAAAAACAATTAAAAAAAAACAAAAAAACCCTAACAAACATTTTGAACACCCGCAACTGAACAAAACAAAACAAAAATCACAAGGAGAAGAAGGCGTTATAGACTTGTCAATGAGAATCCAGAAAAATTAAGAGAAGGAAAACAGGACATTTCCGGTTTTTTTTGGTTTTTTTATTCTTTTATACCGATGATAATGAAATAAGCACCCATGTCTTTTTTTTTTGGTTTTACATCCTGTCCCTGTGTGTATGTGATTTTGTAAATTTTGTTATCTGTTCCCACCGGCACACAATGGCCTATTCTTTCGAAAAGTGGAATAGGTTTAAACGTGTTTGCAGAGAAGTTCTGCGTGCGTTCGCACACAGGGCCTCGGTTTATAATCTCTTTCGAAGGACTTTTGTGGAGAGTGGAGTCTGCACTGATGTTAAGTTAACTCCAAGGGAAAAAATCCATTGAACGGGATTCGGACATGTGTCGTCAGATTGAGAGTGCAATGTTCTGACCACTAGGCTATCCCGTCTCAACAAAACAAGGAGAGAATTGGCATAGGTAGTTTGCCCTTTGCTTGCTATGTTCGGCTCAGGAGATCTTTTTTTAATTTTTATTTTTATTATTTCGTTCCTCGGCTAGAGCTCCGAGGTTCACCAATGGTGAGAATTTGAGTATAAGACAGAGGTTTTTGGTCCACCATGAAGGTAGCCGCATTCCGACTTCGGGGATGAATGCTGGCGATGTTCGTGTTTCCGTAACCCACCGAACCGCAGACATGAATGATCAGGTCATTAATGTTACGAAATTGATCTTCTGCATAAAGATAAAAAAAAAGTAAAGGTGTCCCATAACCTAGGCGGTCGTAGGGGAGCGAGGCATCAGAGACCTCAGCTGAGATCTTCTGCATACGTATGATATGATAATTATACACGAAGGGAATGAAAGCATTGGCAGGTCTTATTTTATTTATTTATTTATTTATTTAATATATACCACTTTATGTCACAGCAGATTTCTCTGCGAGAAATTCGGGCTGCTCTCCCCGGGGAGAGCGCGTCGCCACAGGTGCAGCGCTTACCCATTATTTTTTTCCCCTCAGGGATGGTGTCTTAAGACGATACCTGTCTGGTCTGCACTTGACCCTAAGAGAAAGTATTTTTTTTTTAATCTCCATACCCTTTATTCACTAAGACGCCGCGCCGACGCCGCACCGACACCGACATCAGACTGGATTCGAACCCACGACTTCACGAACCTGTAGGATTTGAAATGGAAATGTCTTAACCACTCGGCTCTAGCGTCCCGTTCTAGGCTCAAGGAATGAACGAACGAACGCAAGCGTGGCGAGGGGAAATTCAATTCTGTGCACAGCTGCTGTCATCTGAGCCAGCTAGGTTTGATGGTATGGAAAGAAAAGTGATCAAATTATCGCTAGCAAAAAAGAAGAAAGAAGAAGAGAAATATAGAAAAAAAACAGAGAGGGGGAGGGGTAGAAGGACGCTGAGTAAACAGAAGGAGACGAAGAAGAAGATAGAGAGAGAGGGAGGGGGGGTAGAGAGAGGGAGGGAGAGAGAGAGGGGGGAGGGGGGGGGGGGCGGGAGGGCGGTAGAGAGAGAGAGAGAGGGAGGGAGGCAAGGCAAGGCAAGGCAAGGCAAAATTCTTTTATTCGAGGATAGTAGATAAGCACTCGTGTGCTTTTTTACATCCAGTCCCCGCCCTTTTCAGGGATAACATTAAGATAAAACAAATAATAATAGCCACAACTACACAACAACAATTATAATGATCCAAATACCAAAAGTAAGGAACCATACCAAGTATCAAACAACAGGCAAGAAATAACACAAAGATACAATATTAAGGTAATGTTATAAAAAGTCACTCAAGTCAGAAACGAAAATAAGAAGTAAGAATCAATGATAATTTTGATTTGAATAAAGGAAAACAAACAAAAACAAAACAAAGAAAAAACAAAACAAAACAAAACAAAAAAAGCGCAATAATTAAAGATCAAACATGAGAATATGATGAGGTTAAATGACTGAAAAGGGAGAGAGAGAGAGAGAGAGAGAGAGAGAGAGAGAGAGGGGGGGGGGGGGAGGAGAGAGAGAGAGAGAGAGAGAGAGAGAGAGAGAGAGAGAGAGAGGAGAGAGGAGAGAGAGAGAGAGAGAGAGAAATAATGTGAATGAGTACAAGAAAAGACAAAAGCAGAAAAAAAGGAAAGAAGATAAAAACAAATTGTGGAGAAGAGGGGGGGGGGATAGATAGATAGATAGATAGATAGATAGATAGATAGATAGATAGATAGATAGATAGATAGATAGATAACCCAAATTACTGAAAGAAAGAAAAATCATAGAAAAATAAAGGAAAGGAAAGAAAATTTAAAAAAACAACTACTGCATGAAACATTATATCATTGAATAAATATCAATTTTCAGTATCATTTCCCGACATACTCATCGTAATAAAACACCACCTTGATTGAGCTTTCCTGTCTCATCTAGTGTATAGTTTTTAAAAATATACCACATAAGAATGTAAGTCACGCTAAAAACAAAACAAAACAAAACAAACAAAAAACCCCTCATCCCCCTCCCCAATCACACACACACACACACACACACACACACACACACACACACACACACACACACACACACACACACACACACACACACACACACACACACACACACACACACATACATACATACATACATACATACATACATACATACATACATACACGCAGAGTAGCTGCTTGCAATCATACCAGCAACATTCAAGGTCACTGGAAGGTCGCCATTGTGACCTTGAGAGAGGTCATTGACTGAAAATAAAACTGTATTAAATGACGTGAGCTTTAAGTCAAGGTCAGGTGGTGGGGTGG
>JASPKP010003113.1:17500-20820 GCA_030674155.1 Stramonita haemastoma | reverse complement strand
GAATGGCAGTGGTGAAAGCTGAGAGGAAGCCACTGACAGGAAGATGGAAGTCTTGAGCGCCAAAACGACCCAAGAACACCTGGCGTCGGACAATAGAAACAGAGCTGAAGACCCTCCAACACTCCTGGGGAACCATTCAGAAACTGGCCCAAGACAGGCAGGAGTGGAGAAACCTTTGTTGCTGCCCTACATGCCAAGAAGGCATAAAAAGGCTTTGGATGGATGGAGTGAATGGTTTATGACTAATGATGGTGGGTTTGTGCTCCAATCCATTAAACCCATTTTGATTTCAAAGGATGAAGTAAACTTACATTGGTGAAAGTCTCCTTCTCTGCATTGAATACTCTGTCTCCTTCCATGGCTATTACCCGTTTGCAGATGTATTCTCTGGGAGACTTGGGAGACTTGCATATCACCACATCCCCTCTGAAACCAGGGGAAAAGTCCACAATATATATTGGACCACATCACACACACACACACACACACACACACACACACACACACACACACACACACACACAACAAAAACACACACACACACACAAAAACACACAACACACACCACACACACACACACACACACCACACACACACACACAGAGAACATCTTGCGCACACATTAAATCCTGTTCCACTTTTCATAAGAGTAGGCCATTGTGTGCCGGTGGGAACAGATGACGATATTTACACAACTGCATACACACGGGGACTGGATGAAAAAAAGCACATGAGTGCTTATTCCATTATCCTCAATATAAAAGAATGAATAAAACAATCAATCAGTTAATTAAATAAATAAACTACACACACACACACACACACACACACACACACACACACACACACACACACACACACACACACACACACACACACACACACACACACACAGAATGAGATAGCCTAGTGGTTAGAGCACTGTACTCACCAAATAATGACCTGGGTTCAAACCACCACCAAGACACCCATTCAAAGGGGTTTTTGCCCCTAGAGTTAATACCTGTACTGACTCCACTCCCATGAAAGTTCTTCAGATAAGACTATAAACCAAGGTCCTGTGTGCAAATGCACACAAAACATCTGAGTACTAGGGACATGAACATAGCAAGTGGTACATAAGAATTTTATTTCCCGGCATATATATAGGGTGCACTTGCACTCGGCAGTTAAGAGGTTAACTTAAGGTAGCCGCATTCCAACTTCCCAATGTCTAAACACCACACCAGAGTGCATACCTTTTAAAAATTTTTGCCATAACGCTTCCTACCAGCACACAATAACATTCTCTTCCAAAAGGTGGGAACAGGTTTTCATGTGTGCGCAAGATGTTCTGCATGCATTTACATACAAAGCTCTGTTTAAAGTCTCATTCGAAAGACTTTGGTGAACAGAGCTGGTAGTGTTGTTGTTGTGTTCCCCACAACACTCTGGGGTCACCTGAATGTGTTCTCTGACATCACATCATCCACCTGGGAATCCTGTGAGATGAATTGCACACACTGAATGAGAAGTTGTGTATGACTATTTTCAAGTACCTCACCATATAGGCTAGCCATACCCACTAAGGAAGACTGTAGTGTGTTATCTCTAGAGAAAAATACCCTCAAACAGGTATCCTCTGGTGCAGCTCAAACATACATCACCATATGGGAGCACAACCTCTAACCACTAGGCTAAACCACCTCCATATACTGTTGAAACTTACAAAATTAAAAAAAGGGTGAATGACAGCAGCTATGATTCTAAAGAATGAATTTACACCAATTCTTCTAATCAATCATTATAGAATAGCACCTCCCCCCCCCCAAGAAAAAAGAAATCTTTAGCTTTTTTAGCATCTAACATTAGCTAGACTAGAGCACTTTGATTATCAACAAACACTCACACCCCCCAAGGAAACAGAAATCTTTAGCTTTTTTAACATCTAACATTAGCTAGACTAGAGCGCTTTGATTATCAACAAAAACTCACTTTTGTACTTTGTTGAAGTTGACGCTGATGTGTTCAGTGATAACAATGTCCCCAGATTGGATGGTAGGCTGCATTGAGGGCCCACTACACTGGACAAATGAATACAACTAGTGTATATCACAATATGATTCTTCTCTCTTCTCTCTCTCTCTCTCTCCTCTTCTCTCTCTCTCTCTCTCTCTCTGTGCGAACGCACGCAGAACATCTTGCGCACACTTAAATCCTGTTCCGCTTTTCGTAAGAGTAGGCCATCGTGTCCGGTGGGAACAGATGACAATATTTACAAAATTGCATACACACGGGGACCACATGAAAAAAAGCACATGATTGCTTATTCTGTTATCCTGATATAAAAGAATAAATAAATAAATAAATAAATAATATCTCTCTCTCTCTCTCTCCTCTCTCTCTCTCTCTCTCTCTCTCTCTCTCTCTCTCTCTCTCTCTCTCTCCCTCCTCCCTCCCTCCCTCTGAGAGTTGCTGGGACACTGTACAGAATTTTTCAGGCCCTGTCTCTTGGACCAGTTGAACCTGGCAGAGCACACCCTCTCCATCTACAGGGTGCATGCTGAGCATGTTTAAATATATAACAATAGTATAACACAACCTCGCCTTCAGTGCAGTTCTTGATTAAGCCACTGACCCTGAGGGCAACAGCGAAGTGAGAGGCTGTATAATCAGTGGCTTTCCCACTCATGGAATTCCACTTTACAGCTTAGTCTTTAGTTTAGTGATTGGCTATGATCTCTGTCTAGGAGGCTTGACTTGCACAGTCCTTATGTGCTGCAGCCCTGGGGGCTAGTTGGCCTTTGGAGAACATCTCCAACGCTGAATGTCCTTATGCCTCTTGACAAGAGAGTTAGGGTGTGCTGTGGGCAAGGCATCTCCACTATAATCAAATTTCTGCCCCTTTTCCGAAACAGCAGCTGCCTCCTCTGCTGTTTTGGAGGTCATGGTCGAACACGATGGACAAACATACATGTTGTGTATACATAACACAATGCAATTATACAAAACATGGGCACTTACAAGAACGAAGTCAGCCACAAACTCTAGTGTGCAGTACAACACTGACCCATACTGCACCACTCTCAGCAATGATCTCCCCAGAGATCTCGCCAAGAAACCGCCTGGTGTACTCATATTTCACACGACTTCTCTGCTGAGTAAGCACTTCACAGCTACAGCAACACACGCCCCATGATCAGTTCTGTGGGCTGATACACAGACAATGGTACAGTGCTGACTACTGCCATCTTCTCAATCCCAGGTGAGGCATGCCGTGTCCTGCAACACAAAACAGTACACACACAAACCACATCAAAATGAAGTGAAGAGGTATTTCA
>JASPKP010003113.1:0-12500 GCA_030674155.1 Stramonita haemastoma | reverse complement strand
GTTCATTGGTTTAACTGTATCATGTGGTACAAAGCTGGAGATTTGATTGGTTAGAGCTCTCATTTATTTGAGGCGAAAATAGTAATAGTTACCGCTGCCAGAAGATCGTGCGAAACTGCATTTCGCTAAAGGACGTTTTCAAGATCCAGGGCACCCATTGATGAAAGGAGGCTGGTCGATACAGCATAAATCACACACGTCAACTGCTGTTTTAAATATTGATCACCAGACTGTACATACCATATACGATCTGCTTTCTTTGCATCTCTCGTTGAGGTAAGTGTATCGTCTGCTTTCGAGTCTGTCGGAAGTTGTCGCTTGCTCATCTGTAGCGATCAAGACTTCAAAACAAAAACACAAGGCAGGGATGGTGAAGACAATCGTTAATGCTGTATGGGTAACAATGTGTAGAGGATTTTGTTATAAGCCAAATGAAACGAAATGTGAGGAAGTGTTTTATTCTCGACAGTTTTAGGAAGTAGCATTGTGACTTCTCACCCCTCCGGGTTCAGAGCTGAAGATGCTAGGCTAGTTCTCTGTTGAGTAGATTGCCACGTCAGCAAGGTCGGTGCCAGAAACTGAGCGAAAATGAAAGTCCTACTCAACAGAGACTCATTGTACTCATACTTAAGAGTTAAGCTTACATAAAGTCAATCAATTCCAGCACACAGTATCACAGTGGTAATTAGGGATACTCATTGACTGAACAGTGCCACACACTGGCATCACACTCACACTCAGATCTCTCTCCTCTCTCTCGAGTCTCTCTCTCAGTACCACACACTGGCATCACACTCGCAGATCATCTCTCTCTCTCTCTCTCTCTCTCTCTCTCTCTCTCTCTCTCTCTCTCTCTCATCTCTCTCTCTCTCTCTCTCACACACACACACACACCACACTTACACACACACACACACACACACACACACACACACACACACACATACAGAATATGAAGATTTCAGCTATTAGATGTTCACTGCACTTGGTGTTGACTGCTTGTGTTGACATTGTCAGGTATAACTCTATTACCAAGTTTGGTCCCAGTAGGATTTTGAGTTGTGTTTTGTTCTGTAACTTTGAACTGAGATTTGTTTGAATTGTTGGTCTAAATTAGCACTTTTTGTATGATTTTGGAATATACATATATGCATTTTCAGATGCATAGTTCTGGGTAAATGCCAAGGTATAATTATGGCAAATTCTTATCAACGGTTAGGTGTAGTTATATTTCATTTTCTTCACTTTTTTCTTCCCTTTGAATTGTATTGTGGCCAAAGGCCGAAGTACAATAATGATTTCAGTGTGTTTACTGTTCTCTCTCACACACACACACATTGGTTCTCTCTCTCTCTCCTCTCTCTCCTCTCTCTCTCTCTCTCCTTCCTCTCTCCTCTCTCTCTCTCTCTCTCTCTCTCTCTCTCCTCTCTCTCTCTCTCCTCTCTCTCTCTCTCCCCACACACACATGTGCTCACACATATGCACATGCGTACTCACATATAATGCACATGCAGACAGTCATACCAAATATTTCAAGGTGCATACATTTTAACACATTATTTCAGACATTAACTTGATCAAGCATCTTAATAGGCGTTGTTTTTTTTTTTAATAAGATCTGAATTACAATTTACACACTTGACTTATCAGTTAATCATGTAAAAAAGGACAATTGAATTAGCCAGCATCAAATTCAATTCTATGGTCAAATGTATTCATCAAATATAAGAATTTAACTGGTGGCATGTGCTGATGTCAATTCAGTGATTAAAAACTACTTTAAAAAACTGCCACATTTGGACTTCAAACAATGAAACATTAAAAAAAAACCCAATGAAACATAGCTTTTTAAATTTTTTATTATTAAAATAAAAATTGAAGATTGAGATTGTCCCTTCAGGTAGACATAGGGCTGCATATATACCTGATATAGTATAAAGAAAGTGCATTACTGTTAAATGTTAATATTATTTAAAACAAGAGTGGTGTGTTAATTTTAATGATGCTAGATGTCCATGATAAAATACATGTGAAAATGAGTGCTCCTTGAATGCTTGTTGTATATTTTCGATTCACAAGAAATAAATGGCAGTTTATCAAAATTTCCACCATGGGATTGCCAGGGTTCTTTAGTTTTAGTATGAATGAAGCATCCCTACCTTCTGAATATTCTGCGCCAGAAATTTCCCTTTTTTATAGCATCTTTCTTCGTCTTTGTCTTTTTCCTCACTTATCACCTTCCTGGCTTATTTTCTGCCTTTAATGACTATGCTTCTCCAGCTTTTTTTTCAAGCAAATCTTACAAATGTTTTCTTTTGAAGTTTTGAATACATTATATGACATTTTGCCTGTATTGTTTATATTCTGGTGACCTGGTAGTGGTATGTAAACTCTGGGATGGGATTAGGATTTCCATTCTGCAGCGTTATTCACTATAGAATGACATTTTTATGTTATAAATTTGATGACCTGATTTTGTCAGCCTTTTTAAGAAATGAAATAGTTTAGGTACTACCATTTAATGTGGGTTTTTTTCAATTTCAGATTGGTGGTGTTGGATACATTTGAAACGTTTAAGTTATAGTTTTGGACTTTTTAAAGTGAATAATTACAAGAGCTATTGAAATTGAGTGAGGTGTCAGCACATATGTAAATAGCTTTTTTGGTCAATGGGGCTGTAAGTGACATGAAATAAATTGTAACAACTTTAATAGTATGTGGTGATTGTGTTTGCAGATATTATGAGAAATCTGGTCACAATGTCCAGACTTCAGTATTTGATGCTGGTGCTGGCAGTTTTGGTGGCATGCTCCTTTGCTGTTCCTACAGATAAAAAACAACGTTCTGTAGACAAGGTGAGTGTGTGTGTAGTTTAGTACCAGAAGGTGGGGTGTTTTTTTTTTACTTTTCTGATTTTCTTTTGCTTCCTGGTTGAGTCAAAAGATAAAAAAAAAAAAAGAAAAAAAAGTTAAATCCATAACTGCAAATGAGCATGGCATACATTTTTGGAACGCAGGAGGTGGGTAGTATATTTTCATGGATTAATTACATCATGTAAAATCTAGAAAAATAAAGTGAGGGAAGGGGAAAAAGAGTAAAAGACAGAAAACAAAAGACTGAGTCATCCATCAACTTCATGGTAACGAGTTTGAGAGAATTGTTTATATTACCTTACCAGTACTGCAGGTGTCTGTACCTCTTGCCAACCCAGTGCAATTGTAAGAAACAAATAGTAGTTTTAAAATACTCTGGAAGAATACTCTTAGATCATAATTTTATCCAAAATATAAAGAAATACTATCACAATTTCTATGTGCATTCAGTTGCCCCAAATTAGATCTAAAACAAAATAAGTTCATTTGCCAGTGAACCAAAAGTTTTATATTTGGAGCTGGAATGTTTGTCATCGCGTATTGTTTTAGGCCTGTACATCTACAATGTCAGTATATCGATGATCTACAATGAAGTGCTAACATTTTTCAGACACTGAGTGATCTGGATCATGGACAGAATGGAGAGCACAATGCTGACTACGATCATGATGCATTCCTTGGTCATGATGACAAAAAAACATTTGACCAACTAACCCCAGAAGAAAGCAAGGACCGCTTGGCGTAAGTTTATGGAAAAACATTGTTTTCCCTTTTTTTAGACTGAAATTGCAATTCTTTGCCTACTTGGAATCGTAAGAAAGTATGTAGAAAGAAAACGGGGTTCGCACAGTCCTTAAAGGCCCTTAAAAGTCCTACGTTTTGGGGGCCACATTTCAAGGCTGTAAAAGTTCTTAAAAATCAGATATATGTGCCTCCTGGCCCTTAAAAAGTGTTTAAATTTTACTGTTAGACCTAAAATAAAAGTAAGTGTAGAGCTGATCATATTGATAATGATTAGTTTTAAAAAGAATGAAAAAGGAACAAGCTGTATTCCAAGAAAGGGAGAAACTGTTGAAAGGGGGGGGGGGGGGTGACGATTGCTAAAGGCCAGTACAATGTCCCAGTAATAAAAATCAGTTTCCGTGAAAGGGAAGGGCAGCTCTAAAGCAGAGGGGGGGAGGGGGGGGGTAGGAAGAGGGAAGGGGAAAAGCAGACTGTGATGGGGAGCTGTCAACACTGGTGTAATAAATAACCTGTTAAACCCTTCCTCCTCTCTCTACCATCTACAACCACCTCGCACAACCCCCCCTCCCCCCCCTTCTTTTATCTAGTTTTCGGCACAGTGCTTGTAAGTTGTCAGAGCTGTCAACTCTTCCCAACCACCACTCCACCTCTCTGTCTCTCTCTCTGTCTCTCTCTCTGTCTCTCTCTGTCTCTCTCTCTGTCTCTGTCCTCTCTCTCTCTCTCTCTCTCTCCTCTCTCTCTCTCTCTCTCTCTCTCTCTCTCTCTCTCTCTCTCTCTCTCTCTCTCTCTCTGCTGCCCACAGCAGTACCATCAGCCATCCTTCCTCTCCACTCCTCGCCCAGCCCCATCTGATAATTGCTCAGTGGGATGAACTGCCATTTTCTTTAAATAATTAGTTGACACGTGTTATGGAAAACAGTTTCCTGGAAAAGTAACACTAATAGGGGTCTGAAGTAGCTTTTTTTCAACCTTTAGAACCAGTAGGCAAGGAATGGATTGGTGAGGTGATTTTAGTGTTCTGTGATAATTGCACGCATTGGATCAAAACCTATTCTTGGATAAGCAGCAGTGAAAATGTTGGGAGAGTTTTTTGGCCATAAATGTTTTGTTTGTCAGCCTCAGACTTTGAATTTGGTTTAACCCTCTTGTATTTGGACTCTCAGAACACAAACTGCCCCTAGATTTCGCATTCCATCACGAAATTGGGTCAGGCACACATGCTCAATGGCCTTTTCCTCCTCCTAAGTACATACCAGCAGCTATAATTACTTCCAGACTCTCAGCAGGGTTTCTCCTTCTAGCCTGAAAGAAGTTTAACATGTGGTAGCAATTAGTGATCATCACACCGTGATGGAAATCTGTGTGTAAATCCTGGCAAATCCCGGGATATGGGGGGTAATTATTCAATCCTGGCAAATCCTGGATCGGGATTAAGAGGGTTAAAAACAAAGCAAACATTATTTGGTGAAGAAGGTAAAAAATGAGAGTGAGGTCCTTAAAAAGCCCTTTAATTTTTATCCTGAAATATTGTATGAACCCTGGAAAATAATTAAAACTGTTTGTTCACATCCGCATGTATACCATCACATACATACCTCTGCCCTGTGCTGTCTTCAGATGTGGTAACTCTTCATCATTCGTCAGTGAATTTAAAAAGTCATAAACAGGTCAGGATGTGTAGCAACAGAAGTGGCATGATTCTCTACCAGCATACCCTTACTATTTAGATTACTTACCAAATACTTGCAGAGCAAACTGTGTAAAGTAGAAATTTTAGAATATCGTAGAGTTGCGTGTTTACTGAGATAATCAGATTACCTTCAAATGAAAATTCACGTTATGGGAAAATGGTTACTAATCCATTCTGCACACAGTGTGATGGTCAGCAAAAATTTGTCCTTTGTTTACTTGTGTGCCCAAAATATGCTGTGTTTCGAAGAAAATGTATCCCTTAGTAATATTACTGATTTCTGTGGACTCTTTAAAATCCAGCGTATTCCTTAGTAATATTACTGATTTCTGTGGACTCTTTAAAATCCAGCTTCTTTGTATGAACACCTAATGTGATTTAATGTTGTAGAGTTTGGTTTATTCCAATGTTCACCTTACATGAGAGTACATACGTGTTCAAGTGTTGTTCCTTTGGGGGGGGGGGGGGCAGGGGGGGTTGTATTGTTACACACACACGGTGACCAGAACAACAATTTCATCCATTGTTTATTACATTGTTTCTCTGTGATCAGCATCATCATCAAGAAGATTGACAAAGATGGGGATGGTTTTGTGACGGAGGAGGAGCTGCAAGAGTGGATCCAGTACGTGCAGAAGCGCTACATCATCAACGACACAGACCGCATGTGGAAAGACCACCAGCCTGAGGAGGACAACACCCTCACCTGGCAGTCCTACAAGAAGAGAACTTTTGGATACGATGATGGTGAGCTGGGCATAGTCAGCATTTTGAGGGGGGGGGTAGAACTTAAAGATAGCAGGGTAAGTAGACCTTTGGGAGGCGGTTTTCTTTTTTCATATTGAATAGAACTTAGTGTTTTGGAGTGGTGTTGTTGTTGTTGTTTTTTTAGAGGGGGGTGGGGGAGTTGTTGGTTTTTGTTTGGTTTGGTTTTTGTTGTTGTTGTTTTTTAAATTGTATCATGCTGAAATTATTTCATAATGAAAAAATAAAACAGTTGAATAGTTACTTAAGCTTGTCCTTACTAATTTTAAAAAAAAAGTATCTGTTTTATAAGCTTTTTGCCATGTAGCATTCTGCAGTGCTTATTTTGATTTTCTCTCACTCTCTTTTTTTTCTTCTTTTTTAAAAAATCCTTTTTTAGGGCTAGTTCAAGGTGATTTTAATGTGACATTTTGTTAAAGACTGATAATCATCATTGCCATAAACTGCTGAATAATCTGTGTGCCTGTTTAAATTGAGTATTTCTCTGTTCTGTCATCTCCTTTCACTTTCCTCCTTAGCTGTGATGTCAACCATTGGTGAGGGTTTGGCATATATGCAACTGTATTTTTTTCTCATTGTAAAGGTTCCAGATTCCATCTTAGTTGATGATATCTAAACTAGCACCAGTGTGCACATACTTTATGTTGTATACTCCCCTACTCACAATGTTGCCTATTCTTTGAAATTGGTGTTTAATGCCCATGCAAGATTTTGAACGCATTCACACATGGGACCTTAAAGTCTCATTAACCCTAGTAGCGCTGTAATAACGGCAGCGGTACTAGGTGCTGCTGGCTGAATTAACAGCAGCCATTGTTGATTTGCAGTAGGGTGGGGTCAAACAACTCCTGATATTGATATGTAAAACTAAACTAAGTGTGTAAAGTTGTAAATCACTGGAAAGCTTAGATAACAAGCTTTTAAAAGAGTGAAATTTTATAGCAGCATGTAGTGTTTATGATAATGTAAAAAATAAATAAAGTTTAAAAACTGCGCGTGCACTACCAATCACTGTTGCGATGTCGGTGACCCAGATTGATTTTAACACGATATGCAATGTTGTTGCGGTGCAAAAATGTCATGATTCGATAAATACTGTCTCTTGACATAAGTTTTGAAAAAATAAAGAGCTTCCGTGGCTTTATCGGTCGTCAAATACTCGGAAAAGTCCAGCGAAATGATCGACGCGATCGCGATCGTCATGGCGGTGAACACTTATTTCGTGCGAACTGGCGGCGTTCTATGACGAAAATACGACAATCGCTTGATTTTGTGTGATGCAAAGTACTCGACAGCATATAGAAATGACTTAAAAACAGTTATTTCGATGCCGTGTTGCGTTAAAATAAAGTAAAACAATGTATGACATCGAAATCGCCCGGTAGCTATGAAGTGCTTTGGACAAAACTTAGCGCCGCTCGATTCAGTCCGATCGCGATCAATTTTTCCGAAGTTTTTCAAAAATATTTCACAATCCTTACCTTATCGTCTCTATTATCGTTTAATTCAACCAAATCCAGCCTCTAAAACTCCTCATCGCCGTCAATATCGTCAAAAAACTAGAAAAATACTTCGAGTGATACGAGTGCAAACACTTTGCCGCCATTTTGTTTTCAGGCGATCGACGTTCGTCCAAAAAAAAAAAAAAAAAACACCTCTAAACCAATCAGAATCCTCGTTGCTTGCGACTGCGGACGACCTTCACCCATTTCTGCGGCCCTACAATGGCCTTCACGTTCATTGGATGACCTTTGAAAGCGAAAGAAAGCCTTCAATTACGATCACCGACGTCATCGCGGAATATTCCGGGAGCCGCCAGAAATGCTGCACTACGTCACTCCGGAGTAATCCGGGAACAGCGCTACTAGGGTTAATAGGTCTGAAAAGGGGGTTCTAGTCTACACTGTTGTCTCTGAAGAGAAAACCTCTTCCAACCTGGCTGTTTTGTATGGGATTTGAAATGTTGATCCAGCATCAAAGTTCCACCCATTCTGCCAACATGGCTCCTTAGTTGTGTCAGTTTAGGTGCATGGCAAGAGATCATCCTGAATAGGATGAACACCTAGATCATCCCTTTGCATTTCATATAAAACCCTTGGGGATCTTGACAGTTTGAAGCTTGTCTCTGGAACACATCTTGCTGTTGGTTTCAGTCATCTTTTGTCAGGTTTGAATGCAGTTCCTGTACTACATATGTCTGTGAGTACATGTCTGTGAGTTGCTTTGTTTTGCTCCACATGTGATATGGAGAATTCTGGTTTCAGATCCCAACGTGAAAGGTTCCAGAACGGAAGCGTATGCGGACATGATCAACCGTGACCAAAGGCGGTGGAATAAGGCCGACAAAGACCGGGATGGCAAACTGAGCAAAGAAGAGTTCATGGACTTCCTTCATCCTGAGGACGCGGAACACATGCGGGATATCGTTGTGATGGTGAGTGAGTGAAGGAGTGAGTGAGTGATTGCAAGAGGCAGGCATGGAAAAATGAAGTGAATGTATTTATATATTTTTATATATATATATATATATATATATATATATATATATATATATATATATATATATATATTTTTATATTTTTTATTTATATATATATATATATATATATATATATATATATATATATATATATATATATATATATGTATATATATGTATGTATATATATATATATTATATCCTGGGCCTGCCATGGCTGAGAAAGATGCAGAGTCTAGAACATTCAGGAAGGATGGGGGGGATGGGATAGCCTAGTGGTCAGAACATTGCGCTCGCAAATTGACGACTCGAGTTCGATTCCCGTTCGAGGGGATTTTTCCCCTGGAGTTAACATCAGTACTGACTCCACTCTCCCCAAAAGTCCTTCAGATGAGTCTATAAACCAAGGCCCCGTTTGTGAACGTATGCAGAACATCTTTCTCCTGTTCCGCTTTTCATAAAAGTAGGCCATTGTGTGCTGGTGGGAACAGAGGATAAGATTTACAAAACAGCATACACACGGGGACTGGATGTAAAAAAGCACATGAGTGCTTATTCCATTATCCTCAATATAAAAGAATTTTTAAAAAAAAAGGGGGGGGGGGGGGGGGGGAAAGGACAGCAGAGTTGCCAAGCTTGCTATAAAAATCACAAGACGGCATATATGAGTGCTTTTTAAGTTAAAAAGTTAGAGAATAGTTGTTTACTGTTGTCATAAGCATTCTGAATTCAGGAATTTCAGATCTTACATTAACCCTCTTGCATTCGGATTCTCTTAACACAAATAGCCCCTAGATTTCGCATTCCATCACGTTTCTTGTTCTGTTCTCATGTTTAAATTCATTTGACAGTGAAGATGTTGTGTGTTGATAATTTCCTAAATAGGGTAATTTCAGAAATACTAAAACAGCATATTGTCTCTAATTCATAATGCGGTAGTTTTGAAATTATGTATGAATTGGTATTATATTATAAAACCAATGGGTGTTTTTCTGGTATTTGCTAGGTAATAGCAGTTTTACTTTTCTAGCCTGTGATCAATTTTTTTTTAACTTTACTTTGCTAGGTTTTATGCAACTTTTCCTTGTATAGTGCTGTTATTTTAAAGAAGATTGAAATATTGTTTTAGTCTGAGAGCTCACATAGATTTCAGAAGGAAATGTTAGCAATTTCATTATATCAGTGGCTATTAAAGAGACATGGTGAAACCAGAGTCATGTCATGCTGTTTGTTTGCTTGTGCAGGAAACTATTGAAGACATTGACAAAGATAAAGACGGGCTGATCGATTTGGAAGAATATATTGGTAAGTGGCGTTAATGAAGATAACATAGCTTCTTGTCTATTTTCGGCCTTCTTGGTCCATTCTCCTGCCTTTTTCTCAGAAAGACTTTAAAGATAACAATTCGCTCCCTTGCTGAAGTTGGATGCGCTGGGCCTGACTTGTCAGGTGCTTAATGGCAGTGCAACACATTTTCGCTCGTATGAAGGACAACATTTGTTACTGTTTGAGAGCTCAATGAAGAAGTAGTAGTATTGTCAACCAAACATGCCTGATTTTATGTAGAAAATACAGACCTGTGAGCATCAACACTTTTGTTTCTTTCAGTGTGTGGAGTTTTTAAAACCCATAGCATTGAGATAGTGGCATCAGTGTATTTTTCTTTTTTTTAGCTTGTATGAAAGGATGGGTTCTGTGAGACCCACAAAGCTAGAATATGGTATCTAAAAGCAGTTGATATTTAGTTTATTTATTCAGTTGATGATAGGGCAAAATTGGTGAATATCTCTTGTCATTCTGACAGAAACTAGCATTGTCGTTCTTTTTTATATGTGAAAAATGGATCAGTCATTTATATAAATGACCAGGAAGGCTATATTTGTCAACTGGGGGATTGTTATTTCTTTTGAGATGATGATTACTGCAGAGCAGTCCTGACTGAAGTGCAAGGCCTGACAGCCAAACAGCAATGAATTGCTTCAACTGCTGGCTCTGAGGCAGGAGATGCAGCAGCCTTCCCCCCCCCCCCCCCCCCCCCCCCAAATCATTTGTTTTTTTATCTTTCACCTTGTGTCAGCTGTGAAATAGATCATTACATTTATTTGTCAGATTGAATTTACAGAATGATCACATTTATTTGTGAGATTGAATTTACAGAAGGAATGAGGCTTTTGAGATGAATATTTTCAAAACACAATGTATGTTGCTAGTAGGAAACTGGTTAGCCAAGCAAGAAACTGTTGCAAGTATGTAATGGCTGTGCTAAAGATGACAATGCAGGTATGACAAATCATGTCCCACAGCTGACATATGGGGTGATGATGACGACGACGATGATGATGACGACGATGATGACGAGAAAGATGAGCATGGTGAACCTGATTGGGTGGTGAGTGAGAGAGACCAGTTCCACCAGTTGCGAGACAAGAACAGTGATGGGAAACTGGACCAAGGTGAAGTTCGAGACTGGATCATTCCCGATGATTATGACCACAGCTCGGCAGAGGCCAAGCACCTTTTAGCTGACTCAGATGCAGATAAGGTTTGTGGTTTGTAGAGATGATGTCAAATCAAACATGGACAGGCAGGTGTAAAGGAAAGCACCTCAGCGTTATCAAAGTCTTTTCATCACTCAGCTTTTATTGCAAAAAAAAAAAAAAAAATTACAGCCTCTTTGGAGAGGGTTTTATACACAGAAAAGGAAAAAAACTGCATTGAACAAAACAAAAGAGTGCTTTCTGCATCACTTGACTGTGACTTGTTTGATTTTTTTCATGTCACACCATCAAGGTTTTTTCCTTCCTTTGTTTATTCATGTACGCTTTTTGTTTTTCTTCCCTGACACTACAGCTGACCTGTGGCCCAACAGAGAGAATGCGGAAGAGGAGCCCGATTGGGTGAAAAGCGAGCGCAAGCAGTTTGAGACTTACAGAGATCAGAACAAGGATGGGAAGTTGGACAGGGCAGAGGTCAAGCGCTGGATTCTGCCGGACAATTTCGATCATGCCCGGGCAGAATCTAAACATCTCATTTATGAAGGCGATGGGGATAAGGTTTGTACTCTCCTCCTTTGTTCAGATCATGTGGACGCAGACACTTGTCTTTTTCTCAGCATGCCAAGTACTTCTGCTTGCCTGCTTGTGTTCAGAGCATGAGGTTATTTAATTAACCCAGAGAGAAGTAATGTCATTTTGATAGGACTTTTCCATGGGGGGTAAAGTTATGGGAATGAAGGAAATGGGTAACTAATGCCAATCCACTTTTTCGGGGGATGGAGAAATGGATTACAGTTGTAAAAAAAGAAAAAAAGCAAACATAGCTTTGATACATTTCAGAAAGCTACAACAGGACTATTGAGAATTACATCAAGTAGCAAAGAATTTTGTTATTGATAATTTGGTGGTGGCGTTTGGTTTTTAGGACTATGAAAATTACATCAAGTAGCAAAGAATTTTGTTATTGATAATTTGGTGATGGCGTTTTTTTGTTATTTTTTAAGGGAAAATGTTAATTAACTGTAAACAAATGCCCAAAAGTTGATAAATATTTTAATCATATTCTTTAAAAAGAGGAATAGTACAAGAGAAAACAGAGGCAAGCAGTAACAGCATATGAAGAGGACAAAAATAAATCATATCTGTTTCAAAGGAGGAGAATATAAATCCCATACACTTCTGACATTTTTCATCTGTAGCAAGTATTTGTGTTCCTGCTAACCCTGCATATTTCATCCCCCATCGTCCTTCCCTCATTGTGTGTGAGTGCATGGTGATTGTATACATGTATTGATTGTTACATCTTACGCTTTTGGCTTCCTAGCAAATCATAATTGATGGTGTAAATATTGGATCCCGACAAGGTCTCCTAGGGATTTTTTTCTCTGTGTGTTCCTTGGCTAGAACTCCAAGGTTCACCAATGTGAGATTTTGCATATGCAACTGTTTATGCC
>JASPKP010003112.1:0-17500 GCA_030674155.1 Stramonita haemastoma | reverse complement strand
AGTTTGTTTTTTTTTTGATGTAATTATTTTATTTCTCTTCAGTCCATTTTGAACACTGGAAATTGCTGGAAAAAAAAAAAAAAAAAAAATAAAAAAAAAAAAAAAAAAAAAAAAAAAAAAAAAAAAAAAAAAAAAACAAAAAAGTGAAAAAAAAAAAAAAAAAAAAAAAAAAAAAAAAAAAAAAAAAAAAAAAAAAAAAAAAAAAAAAAAAAAAAAAAAAAAAAAAAAAAAAAAATAAAGAAAAAAAAAAAAAAAAAAAAAAAAAAAAAAAAAAAAAAAAAAAAAAAAAAAAAAAAAAAAAAAAATAAAAAAAAAAAATAAAAAAAAAAAAAAAAACAAGAAAGAAAAAAAAAAAAAAAAAAAAAAAAAAAAAAAAAAAAAAAAAAAAATGAAAAAAAAAAAAAAAAAATAAGGGAGAGAAAAAGTAAAAGGGGGAAAAAAGGAGGAAAATGCCAGAAAAGAAACAAGAAGAAAAAAAGAAAAAAAGAAAAAAAAAAAAGGGGGAAAAATAAAAAGGGGGAAAAGAAAAAAAAAAAAAAAAGAAAAAAAAATATAAGAAAGAAAAAAAAAAGAAAAAGAAAAAAGAAAAAGGAAAAAAAAAAAAAAGAGGAAAAAAAAAAAGAAAGGAAATATAAAAAAAGAAAAAAAAAGAAAAAAGAAAAAAAAAAAAAATAAGGAAAAAAAAAAAAAGAAAAAAAAAAAAAAAAAAAAAGAAAAGAAAAAAAAAAAAAAGAAAAAAAAGAAGATAAGAAAATAAGGGAAGAGAAGATAAAAAAAAAAAAAAATAATAAAAAAAAAAAATAAAAAATAATTAAAAGGTTCTTCTTTCCCTTCCGCCCACCGCCCACCCCACTTTCTTCCTCTCTTCCTCGCCCACCACATCACCACCCCACACACATTCCCCCACCCACCCCCGCCACCCCACATTCCCACCCAGCCCCACATTCCACATTACCACTCTTTTTCGCACCGCCCCCACAATTGCCCACATTCTGATTTTAATAGGGATATATATTATGATTTTTATAGTTATATACCCCCCCACCCATTGATTTTAATTTTTTAATAATAGGGATATAGAGGTGAGAGGACAGCAGACACAGAAGAGGCAGAAGAGACCAGGACACCCAGAAAGACCAGGGAGAGGAGAGAGAGAGAGACAGACCAGGGGGACACAGAAGACTAGAGACAGACACCCACAACAGTTTTCCAAAATTTAATTTTATAAATTAAACAACAATATTCACAACAACACGCAAAATATTCATCATAATACATCATTACAAGCACATACAGCATAGCAGCCCAACACTCAAAAGAGAGGTAACTCTGCCCCTGACTGTCCCCACCTTCCCCACCCAGCCCGCCAGCCCCCCAAAAGCCACTAGGCTAAGCTGCCTACCCGGCCCGGCCCAAACCTTCCCTTTTCCGAGGGTGACGTCACAACCCCGAACTCTATACAAGGCTCCCACCAATCACAGGCCAGAACCACCACAACTCCACAGGCATTTACTATAAAAGAAATATTACAGATTTTTTTTCTCCAAGCCATATAAAACCTATCTAAAACAGCGCGAAAATCCGCGGCCCCTCTTTCAAACCTGTTGCTAGGCGCCAGCAAAAGGCCGCCATCTTGAATTTTCTCTTTCTCAGCCCCGCTATTTCCATCTTTAACCCAAGTCGTGTCCTTATTTAATGTTCACTGTTCACATTAACCTATCGCGACAAAAATACGTTCATTTCTCTACTCGGAACACTAATTCTTTTCGCAATGGACCCAAGGGCAGAGGAGAACCACCCCGACAAACACACCCCACCCTCCCAAAACACACTGTCAAGCTTACCGAAAGGCTGCCATTAGTCAGTGCTCTTCGTCACGACTGACAGCAGCGATCGCTAATCCGGACCTGTGGCCTTCAATGTTCACTGTTCACTCTTCTAAACTATACGATTCGTATCTTTATTCTCTCCTTTATTCGGCACATGCATTTATACACCACCGGACACACTATTTAAAGAAGAGCCAGACCGTTCAACACACTCACCCTACCCAAAAAACACGAAGCGAAGCAGCGGAGGCAGCCTTCTTGGATCACCCCTGCCGTCTGCTACTCGGCACTGGCAATTAACAGAGCTGGAAGAGAGAAAGAGCCCAGTTTAGCTAGGGAGGCCCGTTTTCTTTTTTGATTTATTCCTTCAGTTTTCATCCCACATACTCATGTCAGATATCATTTTAAAGCTTATTCTTTGCTCTACACTGTCGTAAGTAAGCGAGGGTTTCGTCACAAAGAAAGGAAGGAAGAGAGACAGGGAGAGAGAGGAACACCCATTTGTCGTTTTGAACTGTCACTTTACCTATTTTCATTAATTAAACCACTCGGCCACTTTTTATCCGATTGCCTTAAAATTTTATACCATTTTAAAGCTCATTCCTTCCTCCATCATTGGACATTTTATCCGCGCTCTCTCACTTTACAAGCACCGAAACGATAATTCGTGAAAGAAAAGGAGGGGTCAGATGATCTACTACAGATCTGCTCATTCTTCACTGTCACTTTCAATTTTCAAAAATTCGCCACTTTTTTGTTTTTTTATCGATTGCCTTCTAGTTTACACCATTTTAAAGCCCATTCCCTCCTCTAGGATTGGACATTTATTCGCGGCCTCTCACTTTACAAACACCGAAACGATAATTCCTCAAAGTCAGTCACACTCTACACAGATCTGCCATTTTTTTCTCAAAAAGTCTCTTTTTCATCATTCGTCGTTATCGTCGTTTATTATCTGGGCTGCAATCTAATTTTTATCATGAATAGCCCATTCTCTCCTCTCTCTTCTGCCATTAATTTCATAATTTTAAGTTAATAAACACCGAAACGATAAATCTTCAAAGACACCAGGGGTCAGACTGATTCTCTACACAGTTCAGTCTTTATTCTTACTTAGCTCTCTCTATTACTTCTTTACTGTCAGTCTCCGGTTTTCTTTTTTGATTATTAAATTCATTTTTTATCCGATCCCCTTATATTTTTACCATCTTAAAGCTCGTTCTTTTCTCTTTCTTGTGGTATCTATCCGCGTTTTCGTCATGTGAGAAACACCGAAACGACACTGCGAGAAACACCGGAATGGCGGCACAGATCTGCACTTTTTGACCAAAAAGACCCATTTTCCTCATTCGTCGTTACCGTCGTTTATTTAAACCGATCGGAATATAATTTATATCACTGTAAAGCCCGTCCTTTTCTCTATCTTTGGACATTGATTTCATAATTTTCACTCAAGAAACACCGAACGACAAGGCGAGAAACGCGGTAGGGGTCGGGGGCCCCTTTACACAAGTTAGTCTTTCTCTCTCTCTTTACTTAGCTCTCTGTACTGCTTCTTTACCGTCACGTCTCGCGTTTCTTTTTTGATTATTACAGTTGTTTATTATCTGACCGGCTTCTGTCATATACCATCGGAAAGCTCATTCTTTTCTCTATTTAATGGTATATAAGGCATCTACGTCACGTGACAAACACCCAAACGACAAAGAGACAAAAAGAGGAGGGGTGTTCACAATCTACCTTTTTTGACAAAGTTCTCCTTTTTCATTATTCGTCGTTATCGTCGTTTATTATTCCCATCACGTTCTGTCATTTACCATCGGAAAGCCCTTCCCCCCTCTCTCTTCTGCCACCTGACCGGCACCCCTCACCCCGGAGGCGCCGAAACGACGAGGCGGCAAAGAGAGGAGGGGTCAGGGTCACTCTACCCCAGCTCCGCTTTTCCTTTTATTACTCAAAGTTCTTTTTTTTTCAATATTCGTCGTTATCGTTATTTATTATCCGATCACGTTCCCTTATATACCGTTCGAAAGCCCTTTCTTTCCTCCATCATCTGCCGTTTATTTCCATAACTCTCACTCCAGACAGACCGAAGCTATAAATACCAGTTTTTACCTGACCCCCCCACCCAAACCCCAGTCTCTTCTTTATTTCTCTCTTTCTTCTTCAATGTCAGTCTGTCTTCCTTTTTTCTTTTTTCATCCACGCCGCGCTCCTTTCTTCCCTCCCCCCTTCCTAACAGGACACGGGGGGACAGCCCTTCTTTCCTCCGTCCCCGGACACCTCACACACCCCCCTCCTAGGACAGACTACCCCCCCAGGCAGCCACACACAGGGCCCTTTTGCTACTAGCTGCTAGCTGCTGCTGCTTGGCTTTGCTGCTAGAGCTGCTTTGCTTGCTGCTGCTGCTTTAAGGCTATAAGGAAGGATAGGGACAGCCTTATCGCCTTATCGCCCTGCCCTGACAGACCCTGCCCTGCTCCTCCTAAAGCTAGAGTCAAGTCACTCACCTCACAACCAACCCACCAACCAACCAAACCCCCTCCTCCTCCCCAAAAAACAAGTCTGAAGCTCTTTTTTTTGAGTACAGTCCATTTCTCTTTTCTTTCTTCTTCTTTCCTTCCTTTCCTTTTTTCCTTTCTTTCTTTCAAAGTGCGACCCGAGTTTTTGGACACCATCGAGGAGAGGCATCCTTCGCGCCTCGGTTCGCATCAAGTCGTATCGCTCTATCTCTTACCGGCTCTTCACCGCCACCCTTTCTTCCAGGGTAGTGCCGCTCTGTTCTTCCCCCTTCTTTGAGCCCATGTAAGCTTAAGACGCACCATTTTCTGCCTCTCCTTCTTTGTCCTATGTACCGTGTTTTAGCTTCTTGTCAATTGAAAGTACAACATTTTGTTGCAAAGAGAGAAAAGAAATGACGTCACATGTTCTGGGCAGCAGCGCGGCAGCCCTGAGCATCTACTACTACTACTAGTAAAGTAAAAGCTGAGTCTCCCTCCCTACCTATACCTAACCTAACCTGGGGGTTTGAACCCAAGACTACCTCTCTCACCTACCCACCTGCATTCGCGGCCGTTAGTAGTCGTAGTCGTAGTAGGTAGCCCTTGCCGTAGTCCTGTAGCTGTAGCTGTAGCGGTAGAGGAGGAGGAGAAGGAGGAGGAGGAGGAGCTGCTGCTGCTGCTTCTTTTCTTCTTGCTAGCTTGCACTGACTGCCTCTGCCCGGTTTGCAACCGCCGCCGCCGCTGCTGTGGGGCCACGTGCATGCACATAACTTAAATATGTTAATAAGGTGGAGATCTAGAGCGGCACCTTGTTTTGTCTACTATGTGCTGCTGCTGTTCCCTATGTGTCCTAACCCTCACCCCACCTTGTTTTTTCAGTTTGGGGGACAGGGGGGTGGCAGAGGGGGGACAATGGCGTCCAAACGGAGGGAAATGGCACGATCTGCCAACAAAATGGCGGATTTTGACAGTTTGGAACACATGCCACTTTTGCTTAAATCGATGGAAATCGATGCCAAACCATTCAGGACACCTAAAATGGTCAGAGAACGCGTTTTCAGACCTTGAACACGTTTGGAACACTTTTGGAAACACTTGCTGAAAATGACTTTAAATGGTAGCAAAACGACCCCAGGACCATAAAAACGTGAAAAAACATTGTTTTGGCAAAAATAATTTTGGCACACTTTGGGCAATTTTGGCAGAAATGGACTAAGGGACCATGTCTGACACTGGAAATGAGGTGCAAAGTGATAAACTGATGAAAACTGAGTGATGGGTCCAAAACCCCATCACTCTGTCTCTATTTTACTGTCAGTTACCTAGTAACAGAGTTAGATCAAAGGCCTGGCTCAAGTCCAAATCTCTCTCCCCTCTCTCTAACCCTAACCCTAATAGCAGCAGACAGGACTGACTGACTGTTCTCCTGGATTCATGTAACAGGGGATCAGAAGGCAGGAGGAGGAGGGTGCTTCCTAGAGTCACTGGGCTGCCCTTACTAGGTAACTGGCAGCTGGACACAGAAAACTGGGCAGAGACAGTGAGTCTGAGTGGTGTGATGCAAGGGCATGACACTAAGCCTCCTTCACTATAACTTGGGCCCAGACCCACAGGTCTGTCATCTTTCCTCCCTTTCTTATCTCTCCCCCTCCTTCCTACATACCTAGAGTGACTGGGTATTCTTTCTTCTGTCTGTCTTTCATACAATGCATACAGAGAGACAGACAGGGAGAGAGACAGAGACAGACAGGACAGAGAGAGAGAGAACAGAGAGTAAGAGTATAGAGCAGCAAGAGGCAGTTTTCCCTCCTTTCTTCCTCTTTTCTGTTCTTTCTCAAGTCAACAATGAATGAAAGACACACACAGACACTGACACCTATCAAGGGGAGAGACAGACAGAGAGACACAGAGAGAGAGAGCCCAGACAGGGAGAGACAGAGAGTGAGAGAGAGAGGGAAAACAGCAGCAGATTTCTCTTCTTATCTTCCTCCTTTCTCCCTTTCAATCCAAGATAGAGACAGACAGGCACACATATGGAGTGAGGACAGACACAGACACAGACAGACACATGTAGACACCATGTATGAACCAATGATTCAATGAAAACATAAAGGAATAATGGTTTTTACTGTTTATTTCCCTACTCTTTACACACTCTCAACCTGTCACCAGGGGACTGTCTCTGCTGCTTCTACTGCTTCTCCTGCTGCTGCTACTGCTCGACAGGCTCCCCCTTTTGCAGGCTGTTTTCTTGCTCCCTGGTCTGGCATCCCTGAAAGACAGAAAGGGTGACTGGGTTCTGTGCTACGTTTCACCTCAACTCCCGGGGGGTTTTAAACTGGGTATTTGACAGAGAGACAGACAGAAATAGAGTGAAAATGACTGATTTTGACTGGAATGACTTGACTTAACACTGTTTTCAGGTAGCAGGCAGATAGAGAGAGAGGCAGAGAGAGAGACAGACGCATAAAGAGAGAGACAAAACAGACAGAGAGACAGACACACAGATTGAAGCATATAGGCCCACTAACTGACACTAGTAGTCTAAGAAGAGAAGGAGGTTTCAGTACACTGGGTGTATGTGTGTATGGTTCTGATGTGTTCTTTTTTGGGTTCTTTTTGGTCTTAGAACCTCCAAAATGGTGGGAAATGATGCGGAATCGATAGAGAACGCGTCCCAAACACGCAAAGAACGCGAAAAATGCGAAAAATGCGAATTCGCATTTTTTCGCATTTTCGCGGAAAAAACGGCTGGGATGGGTTTCTCCCATCAGGGAACGTGGGAAAACCAGGAAAATGCCAAATCCAGTTGAAAAAAACCCGGTCCAGAGGGCAAAAACCACCCTGCATGTGTTCTAAGGCCCCTATGTAATCAGTATTGCAGAAATGCCAATTTCTGTAAAAATGCGTATTTTCCGGAATTTTTTCTTAAAAATGGACAAAATGGTTGAGTAAAATGAGGGGAAAATGCATCACAAACCCCTTAAAAACCCGAAAAATTGCCCAAAATGGCCTAAAAAAAAAAAAAAAAAAAAAAAATCCTCAAAAATCATGAAAAAAATGGCCTAAAAAAAAAAAAAAAAAAAAAAAAAATGCCCATTTTCGGGCCTAAAATTCGCATAAATTGAGGTTGTAGAGGAGGTGCAGGCTTAGCATGGAGGTGGAAATCAGTTTAACATCCAAAGGGCCCCCCCAAAAACCCCCCAAAATCGCCCAAAATTGGAAAAAAAAAAAAAAAAAAAAAAAAAAAAAAAAAACCATTTTATGACCCCAAATTCGCTAAATTGAGGTTGTAGAGGAGGTGCACGCCTCCAGGGGCATTTAGGTTCCCCCAAAAGTCCAGCTCGCATGTCCAGGGGGCGCCTGGAACTCAAACGCGCGCTCCAAGGACCCAGTGTGGAGCCCAAATCAGCTCCAAAATCTCACCCGGAGCCCAAAACCTGCTCCGAGTGGCGTGTCGGAGCCCAATCCTGCTCCGAGTTGGCGACTCGGAGCAGAAGCCTGCTCGAGTTGGCGACTCGGAGCAACTGGGTCGGAGCAGGGAGCATTTACATTGACATTTTTTGGGCCTGAGACAACTGAAAATGAGCAAAAGACACTCAACCTGGAGCCCAAACCTGCTCCGAGCTGGCGAGTCGGAGCCCAATCTGCTCCGAGTTGGCGACTCGGAGCTGTAAGCCTGCTCCGAGTTGTTGAGTCGGAGCAACTGGGTCGAGAGCAGGGAGCATTTTCACTGACATTTTGGCCTGAGACTGACTGAAAAGGAGGAGAAAATTGGGAAATGGCGCCATTTTTGGGAAATTTTTGGGAAACTTACCTGACATAGGCCAGAAGCAAGGTTTCCAGTTCCAGATTCCAGTTTCAGGTGACACAGACAGGCTTCCGACAGTGAAAATCTGGAAAAAAATTACATTTGTGTTGACGTTTTGGCCTGAGAAAAACTGAAAACTAAGTTAAAACTAAGCAAAATCCACTTTTCAGCTGACATTTTGGCTAGACTGAGTAAATGCAGAAAAATTTGGGAAATGACGTCATTTTTGGGAAATATTTGGGAAATTTTTGGGAAATGGAGCAACATTGGACATTATACTTGACATTTACATTACAAAATTATGCTCAGAGATGAAAATCAGACGAAAAAATTTCTTTTTTTTTTCTGACGTTTTGGCCTCAGGAAAACTTTTTGGCAAATATTTGGGAAAAAGGACATTCAAACTCCACATTCAGGTGACACATTACTGCTCAGAGAGCGAAAAAAAAAATTGGCAAAAAATTGCTTTTTTGGTGACGTTTTGGCCCGAGGAAACATAGAAAACTGAGCCCAAATACACTTTTAAGTTGACATTTTGGCCTTGGGATTGACTGAAATTGAAGGAAATTGGTAAATACCGCCCATTTTTGGGAAATATTTGAGAAACTTACCATAAATATAGGTCCAGACAAGGTTTCCACTTCCAGATTCCAGTTTCACATTCCAAGCACAGGCCTCAAAAACTGAAAATCTGGAAAAAAAAAAAAAAAAATTGCAATTTTTGACGTTTTTTATCATTTTTTGTTAACATTTAGGCAAGAGAAAGTTAAAAAAGGACTAAAATAGGATAAACAGCTGTCATGGAGGGAAAAAAATTGCATTTTTGTTGACGTTTTGGCCTGAGATATCAAAAAAAACTGAAGAAAATTCACTTTTCAGAGGTAACAGTAAACATAAAAAATTGAGAAATCACGTCATTTTTGGGAATTTGGGGGGGAAAATTATAGGTTTCATGGTACACAAACGCGACTTTCAGAATTCACACTTACTCCTCAAAGACAGATATTCTGGAAAAAAATTATGTAATTTGTTGACGTTTTGGCTTATTTAGTGACAAAATACTGAACAAAATGCATTTTTCATCATTTCAAATAGGAAATAAAAATGGGGGAAAAAATTTTTTTGGGGTTAACTAATACTCATAGGGAATTATTATCACGCGGAAAAAAAAATTTTTTGAGTGCAAAAAAAAATTTTTGTAATACAAAAAATCCAGCATCCAAAGTGTTATTCTCTGTCATTGACACTGAAATCTGCTGAAAAAACTAAGAAAATGCAGAAAAAGGCGCCCACATTGTTTTTTAATAGGGTTATAGAGAGAGATCAGACACAGAGGACAGACACCCACAACAGTTACAAAATTTAATAAACAACAATATTCACAACAACACGCAAAATATTCATCATAAACATCTTTAAACCCAAGCACATACAGCATAGCAGACAACACTCAAAGAGAGGTAACTCTCCCCCTGACTGTCCCCACCTTCCCACCCAGCCCGCCAGCCACCCAAGCCACTAGGCTAAGCTGCCTCCCCGGCCCGGCCCGACTCTTCTTTTCCGAGGGTGACGTCACAACTCCGAAACTCTACTACAGGCTCCACCAATCACGGGCCCAGAACCACCACAACACCACAGGCATTTACTATAAAAGAAATATACAGATTTTTTCTCCAGCCATATAAACCTATCTAAAACAGCGCGAAAATCCGCGGCCCCCTCTTTAAAAACCTGTTGCTAGGCGCCAGCGAAGGCCCCGCCATCTTGAATTTTCTCTTTCTCAGTCCGCTATTTCCTTTCTTTAACCCAAGTCGTGTCCTATTTAATGTTCACTGTTCACATTTAACCTATCGCGACAAAAACTACTTTTCATTTCTTACTCGGAACACTAATTCTTTTCGCAATGGACCCAAGGGCAGAGGAGAAACCAGCCGTCAAACACACCACCCTCCCCAAAACCCACACTTTTTCAAGCTTACCGAAGGCTGCCATTAGTCAGTGCTCTTCGTCACGACTGACAGCAGGCGATCGCTAATCCGGACCTGTGGCCTTCAATGTTCACTGTTCACTCTTCTAAACTATACGATTCGTATCTTTATTCTCTCCTTTATTCGGCACATGCATTTATACACCACCGGACACACTATTTCAGAAGAGCCCAGACCGTCAAAACACACTCACCCTACCCAAAAAACACGAAGCGAAGCAGCGGAGGCAGCCATCTTGGATCAAACCCCCGCCGTCTGCTACTCGGCACTGGCAATTAACAGAGCTGGAAGAGAGAAAGAGCCCAGTTTAGCTAGGGAGGCCGTTTTCTTTTTTGATTTATTCTTCAGTTTTCATCCCCCATACTCATGTCAGATATCATTTTAAAGCTTATTCTTTGCTCTACACTGTCGTAAGTAAGCGAGTTTTCGTTTACAAAGAAAGGAAGGAGAGAGACAGGGAGAGAGAGGAACACCCCTTTGTCGTTTTGAACTGTCACTTTACCTATTTTCATTATTAGCCACTCGGCCACTTTTTATCCGATTGCCTTATATTTTTTTCCCTTTAAAGCTCATTCCTTCCTCCATCATTTGGGACATTTATCCGCCCCTCTTCTCACTTTACAAGCACCGAAACGATAATTCGTGAATGACAGGAGGGGTCAGACTGACTCTACTACAGATTGCTCATTCTTCACTGTCACTTTCAATTTTCAAAAAATTCGCCACTTTTTTTGTTTTTTATCCGATTGCCTTCTAGTTTACACCATTTTAAAGCCCATTCCCACCTCTAGGATTGGACATTTATTCGCGGCTCTCACTTTACAAACACCGAAACGATAATTCCTCAAAGTCAGTCACACTCTACACAGATCTGCCATTTTTTTCTCAAAAAGTCTCTTTTTCATCATTCGTCGTTATCGTCGTTTATTATCTGACTGCAATCTAATTTATATCACTGAATAGCCCATTCTCTCCTCTCTCTTCTGCCATTAATTTCATAATTTTTAGTTAATAAACACCGAAACGATAAATCTTCAAAGACACCAGGGGTCAGACTGATTCTCTACACAGTTCAGTCTTTATTCTTACTTAGCTCTCTCTATTACTTCTTTACTGTCAGTCTCCGGTTTTCTTTTTTGATTATTAAATTCATTTTTTATCCGATTTCCCTTATATTTTATACCATCTTTAAAGCTCGTTCTTTTCTCTTTCTTGTGGTATCTATCCGCGTTACGTCATGTGAGAAAACACCGAAACGACACTGCGAGAAACACCGGAATGGCGGCACAGATCTGCACTTTTTGACCAAAAAGACCCCTTTTCCCATTCGTCGTTACCGTCGTTTATAATCCGATCGGAATATAATTTATATCACTGTAAAGCCCCTCCTTTTCTCTATCTTTGGACATTGATTTCATAATTTTCACTCAAGAAACACCGAAACGACAAGGCGAGAAACGCGGTAGGGGTCGGGCCCATTCTACAAAGTTAGTCTTTCTCTCTCTCTTTACTTAGCTCTCTGTACTGCTTCTTTACCGTCAGTCTCGCGTTTCTTTTTTGATTATTACAGTTGTTTATTATCTGACCGGCTTCTGTCATATACCATCGGAAAGCTCATTCTTTTCTCTATTTAATGGTATATAAGGCATCTACGTCACGTGACAAACACCCAAACGACAAAGAGACAAAGAGAGGAGGGGTGTCACAAATCTACCTTTTTTGACAAAGTTCTCCTTTTTCATTATTCGTCGTTATCGTCGTTTATTATCCCATCACGTTCTGTCATATACCATCGGAAAGCCCCTTCCCTCCTCTCTCTTCTGCCACCTGACCGGCACCCCTCACCCCGGAGGCGCCGAAACGACGAGGCGGCAAAGAGAGGAGGGGTCAGGGTCACTCTACCCCAGCTCCGCTTTTCCTTTTATTACTCAAAGTTCTTATTTTTCAATATTCGTCGTTATCGTTATTTATTATCCGATCACGTTCCTTATATACCGTTCGAAAGCCCTTTCTTTCCTCCATCATCTGCCGTTTATTCCATAACTCTCACTCCAGACAGACCGAAAGCTATAAATACCAGATTTACCTGACCCCCCCCACCCAAACCCAGTCTCTTCTTTATTTCTCTCTTTCTTCTTCAATGTCAGTCTGTCTTCCTTTTTTCTTTATTCATCCACGCCGCGCTCCTTTCTTCCCTCACCCCTTCCTAACAGACACGGGGGACAGCCCCTTCTTTCCTCCGTCCCCGGACACCTCACACACCCACCTCCTAGGACAGACTACCCCCCAGCAGCCACACACAGGGCCCTTTTGCTACTAGCTGCTAGCTGCTAGCTGCTTGGCTTTGCTGCTAGAGCTGCTTTGCTTGCTGCTGCTGCTTTAAGGCAATAAGGAAGGATAGGGACAGCCTTATCGCCTTATCGCCCTGCCCTGACAGACCCTGCCCTGCTCCTCCTAAAGCTAGAGTCAAGTCACTCACCTCACAACCAACCCACCAACACACCAAACCCCCTCCTCCTCCCCCAAAAAACAAGTCTGAAGCTCTTTTTTTGAGTACAGTCCATTTCTCTTTTCTTTCTTCTTCTTTCCTTCCTTTCCTTTTTTCCTTTCTTTCTTTCAAAGTGCGACCCGAGTTTTTGGACACCATCGAGGAGAGGCATCCTTCGCGCCTCGGTCGCATCAAGTCGTATCGCTCTATCTCTTACCGGCTCTTCACCGCCACCCTTTCTTCCAGGGTAGTGCCGCTCTGCTTCTTCTCCCTTCTTTGAGCCCATGTAAGCTTAAGACGCACCATTTTCTGCCTCTCCTTCTTTGTCCTATGTACCGTGTTTAGCTTCTTGTCAATTGAAAGTACAACATTTTGTTGCAAAGAGAGAAAAGAAATGACGTCACATGTCTGGGCAGCAGCGGCGGCAGCCCTGAGCATCTACTACTACTACTAGTAAAGTAAAGCTGAGTCTACCTACCTACCTATACCTAACCTAACCTGGGGGATTGAACCCCAGACTACCTCTCTCACCTACCCACCTTGCATTCGCGGCCGTTAGTAGTCGTAGTCGTAGTAGGTAGCCCTTGCCGTAGTCCCTGTAGCTGTAGCTGTAGCGGTAGCAGGAGGAGGAGAAGGAGGAGGAGGAGGAGCTGCTGCTGCTGCTTCTTCTTCTTCTTGCTAGCTTGCACTGACTGCCTCTGCCCGGTTCTGCAACCGCCGCCGCCGCTGCTGTGGGGCCACGTGCATGCACATAACTTAAATATGTTAATAAGGTGGAGATCTAGAGCGGCACCTTGTTAGTCTACTATGTGCTGCTGCTGTTCCCTATGTGTCCTAAAACCCCCACCCCACCTTGTTTTTTCAGTTTGGGGGACAGGGGGGTGGCAGAGGGGGGGAATGGCGTCCAAACGGAGGGAAATGGCACGATCTGCCAACAAAAATGGCGGATTTTGACAGTTTGGAACACATGCCACTTTTGCTTAAAATCGATGGAAATCGATGCCAAACCATTCAGGACACCTAAAAATGGTCAGAGAACGCGTTACAGACCTAGAACACGTTTGGAACACTTTTGGAACACTTGCTGAAAATGACTTTAAATGGTAGCAAACGACCCCAGGACCCATAAAAACGTGAAAAAACATTGTTTTGGCAAAAATAATTTTGGCACACTTTGGCAATTTTGGCAGAAATGGACTAAGGGACCATGTCTGACACTGGAAATGAGGTGCAAAGTGATAAACTGATGAAAACTGAGTGACTGGGTCCAAAACCCCATCACTCTGTCTCTATTTTACTGTCAGTTACCTAGTAACAGCAGTTAGATCAAAGGCCTGGCTCAAGTCCACTCTCTCTCTCTCTCTCTAACCCTAACCCTAATAGCAGCAGACAGACTGACTGACTGTCTCCTGGATTCATGTAACAGGGGATCAGAAGGCAGGAGGAGGAGGATGCTTCCTAGAGTCACTGGGCTGCTTAACTAGGTAACTGGCAGCTGGACACAGAGACTGGGCAGAGACAGTGAGTCTGAGTGGTGTGATGCAAGGGCATGACACTAAGCCTCCTTCACTATAACTTGGGCCCAGACCACAGGTCTGTCATCTTTCCTCCCTTTCTTATCTCTCCCCCCTCCTTCCTACATACCTAGAGTGACTGGGTATTCTTTCTTCTGTCTGTCTTTCATACAATGCATACAGAGAGACAGACAGGGAGAGAGACAGAGACAGACAGACAGAGAGAGAGAGACAGAGAGTAAGAGTATAGAGCAGCAAGAGGCAGTTTTCCCTCCTTTCTTCCTCTTTTCTGTCTTTCTCAAGTCAACAATGAATGAAAGACACACACAGACACTGACACCTATCAAGGGAGAGACAGACAGAGAGACACAGAGAGAGAGAGACAGACAGGGAGAGACAGAGAGTGAGAGAGAGAGGGAAAACAGCAGCCAGATTTCTCTTCTTATCTTCCTCCTTTCTCCCTTTCAATCCAAGATAGAGACAGACAGGCACACATATGGAGTGAGAGACAGACACAGACACAGACAGACACATGTAGACACCATGTATGAACCAATGATTCAATGAAAACATAAAGGAATAATGGTTTACTGTTTATTTCCCTACTCTTTACACACTCTCAACCTGTCACCAGGGACTGACTCTGCTGCTTCTACTGCTTCTCCTGCTGCTGCTACTGCTCAGACAGGCTCCCCCTTTTGCAGGCTGCTTCTCTGCTCCCTGGTCTGGCATCCCTGAAAGACAGAAAGGAGTGACTGGGTATCTGTGCTACGTTTCACCTCAACTCCCTGGGTTAACTGGGTATTCTGACAGAGAGACAGACAGAAATAGAGTGAAAATGACTGATTTTGACTGGAATGACTTGACTTAACACTGTTTTCAGGTAGCAGGCAGATAGAGAGAGAGGCAGAGAGAGAGACAGACGCATAAAGAGAGAGACAGACACAGACAGAGAGACAGACACACAGATTGAAGCATATAGGCACTAACTGACACTAGTAGTCTAAGAAGAGAAGGAGGTTTCAGTACACTGGGTGTATGTGTGTATGGTTCTGATGTGTTCTTTTTGGGTTCTTTTTGGTCTTAGAACCTCCAAAATGGTGGGAAATGATGCGGAATCGATAGAGAACGCGTCCAAAACACGCAAAGAACGCGAAAAATGCGAAAAATGCGAATTCGCATTTTTTCGCATTTTCGCGGAAAAAAAAAACGGCTGGGATGGGTTTCTCCCATCAGGGAACGTGGGAAAACCGGGTTAAAAATGCCAAATCCAGTTGAAAAAACCCGGTCCAGAGGGCAAAAACCACCCCTGCATGCTGTTCAAGGCCCCTATGTAATCAGTATTGCAGAAATGCCAATTTCTGTAAAATGCGTATTTTCCGGAATTTTTTCTTAAAAATGGACAAAATGGTAGTAAATGATGGAAAATGCATCACAACCCCCTAAAAACCCGAAAAATTGCCCAAAATGGCCTAAAAAAAAAAAAAAAAAAAAAAATCCTCAAAAATCATGAAAAATGGCCTAAAAAAAAAAAAAAAAAAAAAAAATGCCCATTTTCGGGCCTAAAAAATTTGCATAAATTGAGGTTGTAGAGGAGGTGCAGGCTTAGCATGGAGGTGGAAATCAGTTAACATCCAAAGGGCCCCCCCAAAACCCCCAAATCGCCCAAAATTGGAAAAAAAAAAAAAAAAAAAAAAAAAAAAAAAAAACCATTTTATGACCCCAAATTCGCATAAATTGAGGTTGTAGAGGAGGTGCACGCCTCCAGGGGCATTTAGGTTCCCCCAAAAGTCCAGCTCCGCATGTCCAGGGGGCGCCTGGAACTCAAACGCGCGCTCCAAGGACCCAGTGTGGAGCCCAAATCAGCTCCAAAATCTCAACCCGGAGCCCAAACCTGCTCCGAGCTGGCGAGTCGGAGCCCAATCCTGCTCCGAGTTGGCGACTCGGAGCAGAAGCCTGCTCCGAGTTGGCGACTCGGAGCAACTGGGTCGGAGCAGGGAGCATTTACATTGACATTTTGGCCTGAGACAACTGAAAACTGAGCAAAAGACACTCAACCTGGAGCCCAAACCTGCTCCGAGCTGGCGAGTCGGAGCCCAATCCTGCTCCGAGTTGGCGACTCGGAGCAGAAGCCTGCTCCGAGTTGTTGAGTCGGAGCAACTGGGTCGGAGCAGGGAGCATTTTCACTGACATTTTGGCCTGAGACTGACTGGAAAAGGAGGAAAATTGGGAAATGGCGCCATTTTTGGGAAATTTTTGGGAAACTTACCATGAACATAGGCCAGAAGCAAGGTTTCCAGTTCCAGATTCCAGTTTCAGGTGACACAGACAGGCTTCCGACAGTGAAAATCTGGAAAAAAATTACATTTGTGTTGACGTTTTGGCCTGAGACAACTGAAAACTAAGTAAAACTAAGCAAAATCCACTTTTCAGCTGACATTTTGGCCTCAGACTGAGTAAAATGCAGAAAAATTTGGGAAATGACGTCATTTTTTGGGAAATATTTGGGAAATTTTTGGGAAATGGAGCAACATTGGACATTCATACTTGACATTTACATTACACATTACTGCTCAGAGACTGAAAATCAGACGAAAATTGCTTTTTTACTGACGTTTTGGCCTCAGAAAACATTTTTGGCAAATATTTGGGAAAAGGACATTCAAACTCCACATTCAGGTGACACATTACTGCTCAGAGAGCGAAAATTGGCAAAAAATTGCTTTTTTGGTGACGTTTTGGCCTGAGGAAACATAGAAAAACTGAGCTAAATACACTTTTAAGTTGACATTTTGGCCTGGGAATGACTGAAATTGAAGGAAATTGGTAAATACCGCCCATTTTTGGGAAATATTTGAGAAACTTACCATAAATATAGGCTCCAGACAAGGTTTCCACTTCCAGATTCCAGTTTCACATTCCAAGCACAGGCCTCAAAGACTGAAAATCTGGAAAAAATTGACAATTTTTGACGTTTTTTATCATTTTAGTTAACATTTAGGCAAGAGAAAGTTAAAAAAGGACTAAATTAGGGATAAACAGCTGTCATGGAGGGAAAAATTGCATTTTTGTTGACGTTTTGGCCTGAGATATCAGAAAAACTGAAGAAAATTCACTTTTCAGAGGTAACAGTAAACATAAAAAATTGAGAAATCACGTCATTTTGGGAAATTTGGGGGAAATATAGGTTTCATGGTACACAACGCGACTTTCAGAATTCACACTTACTCCTCAAAGACAGATATTTCTGGAAAAATATGTAATTTGTTGACGTTTTGGCTTATTTAGTGACAAAATACTGAACAAAATGCATTTTTCATCATTTCAAATAGGAAAAAAAATGGGGGAAAAAATTTTTTGGGGTTACTA
>JASPKP010003111.1:17500-20830 GCA_030674155.1 Stramonita haemastoma | reverse complement strand
TTTTTTTTGGGGGGAATCTGGAATTTATTTTTCGATTTTGGGTGTTTACACATTGTAGAGGATGGGATACTTTGTGTCCTTTTTTATTTATAAAAAATAAATCGTTTATCTAAAGACAGATTCGTTTACTTCACAGAAGATTAGTGCTTTTGTTCTGGGAATTTTCTTTTTTTCATTTTTTTTTATTTTACATTTTGCACCACTTTGTCACGGGAGATTTCTTAGCGTGAATTTGCGCAGCTTCTCCCTGGGAAGATTGTGTCGCCACAAGAGCAGCGCCACCCCTTTTTTTTCTTTTTTTCTGCAACTGTATTTTTGTTTCCTTATCAGAGTGGCTTTTTCTACATAATTTTGCCAGGGTTTAAACTCTCTTGTTGCCAAGGGTTTCTTTTGCGTCGCTAATAATTTTGTGTAACACATGGGACCTCGTTTTTTGTTTTATCGAAAGACCAGCACACAGACCCCCAATCAGGTTAAATGGATGGGGAAAAGTTTTGGGCCAAACGGGGTTCAAACCCCCGCACAATTCCGACCCGGACTTGTCGCTTTCTAGCCAGGTTGATTACCTCTAGACCACCGACCCAAACCGATTTGTTTGTTAAGTGTTTATTTGTCCGTTTTTCAGCGAGGAAGATAGTGTTGTTTGAAGTCCAGGGATTGAGCGGGGTAACCTGGGGTTAAAACATCGCGCTCGTGATCTGATGGCCCGGGTTCGGCCACCATCGAGACGCCGTTCACGATGATTTTCCCCCTGGAATTAACGCCAGTGACTCCACCTCCCAGAAGTCCTTGGGAAATGAGACTATAAACAGGCCTGTGTGCGTAAGCACGCACCGGGGAAAACATTTTACACGCAGGTTTAAATTCTGTTCCCCATTTTGAAGAGTTACAATTGCATGCTGATTGGGAACTGATGACAAAATTAAAAAAACTGCATGCACAGGAGAAGTGGATGTAAAAAAAAACAACCCCAAACACCTCGACATCAGTGATCATTCATGATCATCAAAATAGAAGAATCTAAAAAGATGAAAAATACCAAAATTGACTCCATCGCTAGTCTTTCGTCTCCCAAAAAGACGGAAACTAATGAAATGAGAGAAACGTGATCATACCATCTTCTCCATACATGCGCACGTGACAGCGCTATCAAGGACACTTGGTATCAGGCCGTTATTACAGTAATGCGCCCTGGTCAGTGTAGCTGACAAGGTATTATTATCTTTCTGTTCCTCTGCTTGGCGGGAGAGGGAGTTGAGCCTGTTCCCGTCTCAGCCCTTCATCAATGTCACGCATTAGGATTGATAATCTGTTTTTCCCACCATTTTGTGCTCAGGTGCAACGGTTTTGCGACACGGAGTCATTTTCTTCGGTGTTTCAGAGGCATCCATTTGATGCTAGGCCTTGATTTCTTGTAAAGTGGCGCAGAACATTGTAGATACTTTCGTGTTAGCTGGGCTTTCATTCTGTCAGTTAAGTCAAGGAACCCGTCAATCAGTCAATCGTCAATTTACCTCAACATTCAATCAATCTCAATCATCAAAATAAAAACCTCTAAACAATCAAAAGCAAGAAACACTAATAGATACCCCGTGTTAGCTGGGCTTTCATTTGCCAGATAGTCAGTCAATCAATCAAACTTTTAAATTAATCAGTAAAATCACGAATCTATCAAATCATAAACATGTCATGAATTGTCCCTGACCCTTTTGGGTGCTGCATAATTCTGATCAAAGTTTACCACAAAATCAGCAGCAGGCAGCGTATGGTTTATCCTCTGCTAGTCTCTATAACCAAAATGGGTCTTTTTTAATGACTGCATTCAATTGTAGTTTCGCACAAAGGAACTTTGGTGTATACATTACCCCATATTTCAAAATTTTCTCAAAAACACGACGAATTTACCAACGGATTTCATTTTGATTAGTTGAAAAAAGTTAATCATAGGGGAAAATCTCTTCAAACAGAGAGATAAAAGCAGAATCAAACCGGCACCTAAGTTATTATTAGATCACGTGTTCGGGCTTACCAAAATAGCCCTTACACCTAAAACCCCACAAAAGTAATAAAAGTAATTGGGGCATCATAATTCTTCATGTCATAAACCATGGGTGGAAATTTTCATACTTTGAGATTAAAAAAAAAAAATATCGCTGTATAATTTTTCACCTACCTTATGAACTTACGTGGTTTTTTTGTTCAGCGTAACACTGAGTGGCCCAGGCGACCTGCCATGGGCAACCTGACTGTCCCTACAGCTGAGGAGGCCTGACTTCACAGACACCAAGAAGAGTTTGGGTTTGCAACAAAAGACCAACAAACCATCACAACAAGGACCACACAAACCTCAACAGAAACCACCCAAACGTTATCAACATCAAGGACCACAGCAAACTTCAACATAGACCAGACAAACCTCAACATCAGACCACACACAAGACCTTCAACTTCAAGGACCACAACAAACCTCAACACGGACGACAAACCTCAATATCAAGAGGACACACAAACCCCAACCTCAAGGACCAACAGAACCTCACATGGGAGACCACACCAACCTCAACATCAAGGACCAGACAAACCTCAACATGAAAACTGCCTGCAGCAGCAACCCCTGAGGAGGAAGATCAGCACCTGCTCTTCAGTCCCATCCCAACCACATCATGGCCACAGAATTCCAGAGAAAAGGTATGTAAAACAACGTGGTTGTAGGTTACGGGAAAAAATGTCTTCCCAATTCTGTAAAAAAAAGAAAAGAAAAAAAGGAAAAATATCCACATTTTTTCATATGGTTCTTGTAGTTTTATTTCAGTTACTGATGTGTTTCTGAAACGGCATTTTAAAAAGGTACAAACGTGTGTTTCTCAGCCAGACAGTGCCGAAGAAAATTTACAAAAGCTGCATACACACGGCGACTGGATGTAAAAAAAAAAAAAGTACGAGTGCTTATTTCGTTATCCTTGACATAAAAGAAAAAATAAGTAAAGAGTAGCTGAGAATATTTTAAAATGGTAAAGAAACAATCTGGGCAATCTCATAATGTAAACCCATTTTTCATTTTGTTTTGGTTGTGATACAGTACTGCATGACCTAACTTTTACATCAGAGGAGTGCTGTTATTTATTTACTACCACAAGTATAATTATTGGTTAGATTCCCACAGTTGTAAAGTTGTCTTTGAAAATCGTGTTAAGACACTATGTCCTAACAATGAATGCCTGAAACCAGAACCCTACTTGTTCGTTACAAAAAAAAATGTCTGAAAGCTAACGTAAGAATCTTTTCTGTCGAAATGAGTACTGGAAATGTAGAGATCAAAAAACATTTTTT
>JASPKP010003111.1:0-10000 GCA_030674155.1 Stramonita haemastoma | reverse complement strand
CCTAGGGGGGGGGGGGGGGGGGGGGGGGGGGGGGGGGGGGGGGGGGTGGGGGGGGGGGGGGGGGGGGGGGGGAGGGGGGGGGTCAGGGGGGGGGGAGGGGGGGGGGTGAGTGTGTGCAAGATGTTCTGCGTGCGTTTGCACACTGCAATTGGGTTTATAGTCTCATCCGAAGAACTGGGGAGGAGGGGGGGAGAGGGGGGGGGGGGAGAGGTTGTGGAGTTCGGCTCTGATGTTAACCTCCAGAGGAAAACATCCCCTTGAACGGCATTCGAACCCTGATCAGCATATCATGAGCGCAATGCACAACGCTCTAAACCAATCAGGCTGTCCCGTCCCCCTCCCTACCTACACTGAAATGGTTTTTGGTTTGTTTTAAACTGTGAGGAAAACATAGCCCTCAAATCACTCAGCTCTGTCAGTTTTCTTTCCTACATTTTATCACACGCTAGTTTAGTTGCAAGGACAAGTAAAAGAAAAAAATAATTCAAGTTCGTGACATTTTAGAAATGTGTTAGTTTTTGAAGCATACTATTAATCAAAATGTATTTTCCCTTCCATATACAAAATTCGCCGATATTTTTAGTCTTTCTGTTTCTGCTGTAATTACTTAACTGTCAGACCCTCATAGCTGGTGTCCGCATATTGTTTTTTTTTTCATATTGAGCTAGTAGTAAAACAAAGGATGAAGTCTCGTTCCTTTCCTTCATGTTGGGTCAGTTGGAATCAAAGTAATAAGTGTTTTTTATGGTATTTACTCGCTGGAATCAAGGTAAAAAAATTGTCCCTAATACATAATCTAGTATCAATGTTATTTCCTTCATACTGAGTTTGTATTAAAACTATACCCTCTTTCATATTGAACCAGAGTATGAAAGTATAGAAATCTTTCCTTCATTTTTTGGTTAGATTGGCTTCAAGGCATAAAAATCTTTCCTTCATATCGAGTGAGTTGGCATCAGTGTAAAGTTTTCTATCCTCCCATCGGGCTAGATTGTATGTAAGTATAAACTTCTTTCCTATATGGTGAGTGAGTTTTTATTTCAAGGAAGAGGCCATTTCTTCAGTTAACTGGTATCAAAGTGCAAGTTTTTTCCCCCATAAATATTAAAGTTAATTTTTTTATCAGGTTTGTTAGAATTAAAGCAAAAGCTGTTTCCTCTATGTCAAATAAGCATATTACGAAGTATACAGTTATTTCACATTGTTTTATTACTGTCAGAGTGTAGAGTTCCTTACCCTTGTCTAGTTAGGTGATATCAAGGTGTAAAGCTCTTTCCCCAAATATCCAGTTAGCTGCTTACCACATGCATGAAGGTCTTTTATTTTGTTCCATCATTTTTCATAAAACTTTTTATTTAGCTTACATCTGAGTAGTTGGTATCAAAGTATAAACATTTGTCTTTCACATTTATTTTGTATCCAAGTTTTCTTTTCATTGAATATTTTTCTACATGTTGAGTTATTTGGTATGGGGGTATAAAATTCCTTCATTTGTATTATTAAGTTGGCATCAAAGTCCAAAGCCTTTTCTTTTATATTGAGGTAGTTTTAAATTTTTGTGTTTTTTCCCCCTTCCTATTCAGTTTGTGTAAAGGTATGATAGTCTCCCCTTCATGGTGATTGTTAGCATCAAATCATAAAGTAAGTTTTTTAGAGGAGTTATTTGGTGTCCAAGCATAAAGTTTCTTTCGTTCATAATAAGTTAGCTGGTATCAATTTTATAATATTCTTTCTTATATATTGAATTAGTTCGTGTCAAAATTAGGGAAAAAAACCCTTTTGTATTGAGTTATTGCTATCAAAGTATGAAGTTGTTTTTTTTTACCTTTTAGTTGGTACCAAAGGTGTCGAAGTATAAAGATCTTCATCCATGTTGAAATAGTTCCTAAGTATTTTCTTTCTTGAATATTTTGCTACTACATGTATTATAATATTTTTCTTTCTATGTAATTTTTCGGTTCCAAAGTAAAAGGTCATTTTCTTCATATCCCAGCTTGTGGTAATATGGGACGTTTTTCTTATACTGAGATAGGGCGAGGATTAGATCCCAAACACAATAGGCACTCACACACACACACACACACACACATACACACACACACACACACACACCACACACACACACACACAACACACACACACACACACACACACACACACACACACACACACACACACACACACACAGGCCGCGCGCTCAATTTCTATTTTGATTGCTTTTGAAAGAACATTGTAAAGCTTTTACTGGCTTACAACGTCGTTTTGTTTTGGCGCCAAAAATGCTCAAAATTCTAAATATGTTTCGGATCAGAAGTACTTGTACAAAACAGAGACGAAATGAAAACTCCTGGAAATGTACACTCGGCTTCAGACGTTTTGTTGTGATGCAAATCTTTGCCATAGTTATTACTGGTATAAGCATCGCCTATTTCACAGAAACAAATCATTTTACCTCGACTTTGCGGGAATCAGCTTAAGAGAGAAAACTATGCACAAGCTGAGTGCAGGATGTTTGAAGAAAGAGCAGTAGTTTTCCCGATACTCCTTTTCCCCTGTAGTGCTGTTCCCTGGAGCTGTCAACACTCCACTCTAACCCTAGTTCTTGCCCCCATGCCGCAAACCCTAACACTTCACCAGTTTGATCCTAACTATTAACTCTTTGACACGGATTCCTTAACTCTGACTCAGTTATGCGGTATGGGAAACAGCTGTATAAAGGGAACAGCAGCACAGGGAAAGAGGGTTTGGGGGTACTGACTGCTTGGAAATATTTTATTCCGGAGAATACCGTGATAGAGACATGATTTGCGAAAGAGATGATATGCAGAAAAATAAATAAGAATATAGCATCCTTATGCTTGCATAGCACTGATGCTTCAAGAATTGTTCAATTTTTAGTTTTCTGCAGGACCAAAGTAGATGGCTTGCGACCCACAGTCCATAAATCGGATATCTTCGCTGGAGCTATATAACAACAAAAAAAAACCAGTGTTCTGATAACCTTTGAAAATAACAGCAATACTGAAAAAGTGCTTAATGTATGAAGAGTTACACGGTTTTACCTCAATAGCTTGACACGTAGTTTTGACTTCAAATTCTACTGGTTATCAAGATAATAAGGTGTTTTTTTTTTTCTTTTACATTAAGTCACTTGGTTGGTTAGTGTAGATCTCTTTCTTCCTCTTGAGTTATCACTAAGTTTGGGTTGTTGTTTTTTTCATTCCATGAAATAAATTGTGTCATAGAATAGAATTATCCCCCTTGCTAATTGAACAAGTTGGCTCAAAGAATAAAGTTCCAAGCTTGGTATCAAGATAGTTATCAAACTGTAAACTTTTTTCTTCAGATTCAGTTATTACAAAAGTATAGAGCTCCCGCTTTCATATTTCTTTGTTTTTTGTATCAGAGTATAAAGTTTTCCCCTCCATATTCATTTAGTTGGTGTTAGCACGGCTCTTCCCTTTATGTTGAGTTAGTTCTATCAAAGCAAAAAAGTTCTTTCCTTCAGGTTGAGTTCGCTGGTACACGTGTAAAAGGTTATTATCTTAATATGGGTTGGTGTCAAAAAAAGTAAAAATTGTTCCTTGGAATGAGTTTGGTTGATATCAAAGAAGTTATTTCCTTTATTCTAGTTATTAGGTAGTTGTTATTGAGCCAGGTGTTATTAGTATAAAACTCTTTCCCTTCATATTGGGTTTTGCCAACCTAGTTACCTTCACATTGATATGCATTGCTTGGAACAACAGTTTTGCATGAGAGAACAACACTAAAGGGGTTTGACTTACTGGCTAGCGGAAAATACTTCATTCCTCAGAAAACGGTATAAAGCGCTATATAAATCCCATAATTATATCATCATCATTATTAGTGTTTCTATTTGTGCAAGAGAAAAGACATGCAGACGAATGTTTTTGTTGTTGTTTTTTAAAATTTTTAATAATTATTTTTGTTATAATTTTTTTTAGACAAATGTTAGTTTAAAGCTAAAGCTAACTCTTGACAGTTTGTAGTACTGGGGAAAAGGGCTACTGTAGTGTATGGAGTCCATGCCCTGTTTCATCTGTGTCACTTTCCACGTGTAGATTTTGATTCAGATTAATCTAGTTCGTTTCAAGGTTTACAGTTCTTCCCTGTGTAGTAAGTTGGTGTTGATGAAAGCTTTTCCCTTCCTATTGAACTAGTTGGTATGAAGTATTAACTTTCATTCCTATTGAGTTGGTGTCATGAAATAAGGTTCCTCCCTTTATACTGAAGAGTTGATCACCATGTAATGTTCCAAAATTTTCTATTGACTTTGTTTATACATAGGTTTCTTTCAAGATTTTTTTCCTTATAAAGGTGTTCAAAAAAATATTAAAGATACTCTTATAATAATTATTGATATAAACAGATTTTTTTTTCAATTCCAAAAGTTTTCATAATCCTAATAAATGATCATTGCTAAAAAAAAAAGTAATAAAAATAGTTATCCTTTTTTCTATTTCATCAATCCGTTGAAAAGTGCTTGGTGCCCTGATAGTTTTGTTAGGTTTATTAGTTATAAATTACGAGTTTCCTCTCGTTTTAATTCTGGTGGAGCTGTATATTTTTTTTAATCCTTAGATGGTTTGATATAAGCTGGGCTAGAGGTTATTTGAGGCTTGTTTCCCCAATTTTCTGATTGGACAATGGCTTTGAAATGATTTTTTTTTTAGTGTTTCAAAACTCCAGAGGGTTTTTTTTGCGCTGTTTTGTGAATTGAAATGAAGTATTTGTCCCCTATGCATTTAATTCATAGTCCCATTGTGAACCTTGTTATATACAGTCCCTGATATCAGGTCATCTCTAGCTCTATTTCCCTGAATGCATTCAGATGATCTGTTTAAAATGAAGTCTGGTATAGTCCGTCACAAACTGATGTTTAGGTCAGGAAATAGTCATCTTTAATTGTAGTGACCACGCCTGCAATACCCGCTGAATGAATTTCGAGAGCAGAAGGTTGTGAAATGAATACAAGTTGATTGCCCCCCCCCCCCCCCCCCCCCCGAAAAAACCAACTAGGCCCAGGAAAAACAAAAGCACAAAATTGTCCCGGAAAGCATGCAGCAAAAGCCAAAAAAAAGAATTAAAGGATAAAAAAATTAACACTACCACAAACGCACTAGAGCAAACATAAACCCAGACAAATGTAAATCACTCCCTTTACACGGTAGAAACGCATGCAGCAGCAGCACACACTACAACAATAAACCCAGCCGACTGTTCACTGCCGCTGAACATGAATAGACACAGGCAGCAATTCACACTGGGGCAGTTAGTGCTCTGGACGTAGTAGGTAAGAGAAGTGCTGACTCGGGGTTCATGGATGACAGGGGAAAAGGGAAGGGAAAAGGGGCACATTTTTCCTTTTTTGTGTTGCTTTTTTGAGGTTTTTTTTTTTTGCCAATGAAGAGAGACGTGTGAAGCGCCCAACAAAAAGAAATAAAAAAGATGGGGCTCCATGAAACTGCATGCAACTGAGGCCTTAAAAATAAAAATAAAAATAAATAATAATAATAAAATTGTGTGTGTGTGTGTGGTGTGTGTGTGTGGTGTGTGTGTTGTGTGTGTGTGTGTGTGTTGTTGTGTGGTTTTATTTCGAAGAAAAATGAAATAAGCACTCGTGTGCTTTTTTGCATCCACCCCGTGTTTATGCAGTTTCGAAAATTTTTGTCATCTGCTCCCACTGACACACAATGGCCTATTCTTCCGAAAAGCAGAACGGGTTTAAATGTGTGCGGAAGATCTGCGTGCTTTCACACACGTGACCTCGGTTTATAGTCTCATCGAAGGACTCTGAGTGTGTGTGTGTGTGTGTGTGTGTGTGTGGTGTGTGTGTTGTGTGTGTGTGTGTGTGTGTTATTTTCTTTAAGGTGGATTCATTGATTTATTAAAGAAAATTTTGGTCTTGCTGTGATGGCCAGTAATGTTAAAACTAAAATATGTTATTTTGCGATTTATTTGTTGGGGTTTCATAATGTAATATTTGTGTGTGTTTTGTTATATTTTTTTGTGTAAAGCTGAATTGAGTGATGTGCTCAAGAAACAATTTTGTCTTGCTATGACAGTGTGTAATGTTACAAAGATTGAAAATTATTTAGGCTTTTTTGTTTTTTTGTTTTTGCCAATGAAGAAAGACGTGTAGAGCACCCACATACCAGAGAACAAAGAAATAAAAAAAGAAAAGAAAAGATGGTGCTCCACGATCTGCTTTGCAACTGAGGCCTTTAAAAAAAAAAAAATTAAAGTCTGCCCCCGAGCCTAAGGCTCATCAAGCCGGTGCTTACCCCGGGTTTCTGTGGCGTTAAGCGACTGAGAGTCATAGACTCCCCCCTGGATAGGACGCCAGTCTATCGCAGGGTTAATCCCCAACACAAGGTTGGTACCAACCTTTTACACCTGGGTGGGGTGAGAAAATAGCCGTAAAGTGCCTTTTCCAAGGGCACAACGCCATAGCCGAAAGCTGGGATCGAACCCGAAAACCTTTAGATTACGATCCAACGCCCTTACCACTAAAACCTACAGTGGCGGATATAAAATATATATATAATAATTATAATATATAATATATATATATATATATAATATATATATATATATAAAATATATATATATATATATATATTTGTGTGTGTGTGTGTGTGTGTGTGTGTGTGTGTGGGGTGTGTGTGTGTGTGTGTGTGTGTGTATCATTTATTCTTTTGAAAACTGGATTATTTAAGTGATCTAGGGAGAAACTTTTTTGGTATTGATGTGATGGGCAGTAATGTTTAAACAGAAAATTACTTTGTCATTTAATTTTATTTATTTGTTGTATCATTGTTTTTTTTGTGAATTAGGTTTTTCTTCCCCCTTTTGATTTAAAAAAAAAATCTTACAAAGTATGTTAAGAAGTAATCTGGGCCCCCAAAGCTACCTACAACTTTGTTTCCCTCTATCTAGATTAATTTTATTAATGTGATCATGATTGATCTCAGTAGAATGAAAATATGGTATGGCTTATTTTTAGTTGCACTTATATAATAATAACGGTATTACCTTTCAACATGAGGGCTGGGTTTTTCGTTGGTTTTTTTTCTATTATTTATTTATTTATTATTATTATTATTTTTTTTTTACTTTGTTTGTTTGGTTGGTTGGGTTTTTCCCCTAAAGCATAAAGAGAGCGTGCGAATTTTCAAAAATTCTTTTATTTCAAGGTAAAGAAATTAACACTTTGGGCATTTTTTACAAACAAGTTCTCATGTGTATACATTTTGTAAATGTCATCCGTTCCCATGGGCACATAATGGCCTACTCTTCCGAAAGAGGAACAGGTTTCAACAATGAGCAACAACCTTCTACGTGCGTTCGCACACAGACTTCAGTTTATAGGCTCATCCGAAGGAAGCGTGTTTATTAATTCGTTTATTTATTCTTTTTAATCGAGGATAATGGAATAAACTCGTGTGCTTTTCTTTTTTACATTCCGTCTCCGTCGTGGTGTAAGCAGTTTTTTCATTTTCTCATCTGTTCCCCCCCACCCCCCCACGCAAAGACCTACTTTTTCGAAAAGCGGAACAGGATTTAAAGTGTGTCGCAAATGCTCTGTGTGCGCTCGCAACACGGGGCCTTGGTTTCTAGTCTCACCGAAGGATTTTGGAGAGAGTGGAGTCAGCACTGATGTTAACTCCAGGGGAAAAATCCCTCAACGGATTCGAAACGGGTTGAAAGATTGCGAGCGCAAAAGTTCTAACATTTAGGCTGTGTGTGTGGTGTGTGTGGTTGTGTGGGGTGGTGTGTGTGTGTGTGTGTGTGTGTGTGTGTGTGTAAGACTGAAAATTATTTAGTTATTAGTTTTTGTTTGTTGGGTTGTTGTTGTCTTTTTGGCCAATGAAGAAAGACGTGTAGAAACACCCACACAAAAAGAAGAAAAAAAAGAAGACATAAAACATAATTAACAAAGATTGTGCTTCATGATCTGCATGCAACTGAGGCCTTAAAAAAATAAATAAATTAATATACATATAAATATATTAATATATATTTATGATATACATATAAATATAAATAAATAAATAAATATATATATATATATATATATATATAGAATTAAAGTGGAATAAACAATTACTGAAACTTAAAGAGTTGTGTGTTCTTACTATTTATCTTTTTTTTTTTTTAAACTGAATTTCTAGTCTTTAAAAAATCATTCATTGTCTACCGAAGCATGCCAAATTTTAATGAACACAAACATCACCAACTTCAGTTAGAAATAGCACATATTTAGGAACTGTTAATACAGCAATCAGTTTTCTACACAATGACATGTGTAAAGTTTACTAAGACTGCCAAACTGAAAGCAATCACATACAATTTTAATTTCATATGACATTTTTAGGATATAAAGCATTCACTGTTTCAAAAACTACAACATATGTACATGTATTATCATACTATGGCGCGGGTAGCCAAGTGGGTAGAGCGGTTTTTTCTATGATCTGACCGACCGGATCGAACCTTCACGAAAGCGCTCATAATTAGGAAATTCACCTTTGAGTGAACATCAGTGCCGACTTCACTCCCCCCAAAAGCCCTTTCAATGAGACTAAAAACCCAAACCGCCCATGGGGTTCAACGCATCCCAGAACACCCTCCGTACACTTTTAAAACACGCCCCCTGCCTTTTGGAAGAGTGGGCAATTCGTCTGGTACAACGGATGATAAAGTTGGAAAGCAGCGACATTAATCAGGGGTGGGTAAAAAGAATTGCGTATTCAAAATCTCACCGTTTGTGAATCTTGGAGCCTAGCCGGGGAAAAAAGAAATTTTATACATATCCTTCTTCTCAATATAAATCATTTAAAGCCCTCTATTACGCCTCATGCTATTATTAAAGACAAAAAAAGCATACAAATGCACAAAATCAGTTTAAAGGGGAAAGGGTTTGTTCGGTAGATAAACATGAATCAATTCGCTAACATTTACAATGCCATTTTTTTTCTCAAAACAGTAAAAAGGGCCTACCCTTTATTTATTTACACACATAAGGACCCCCCCCCCCCCACACACACACGCACAAACCACAGGGTGGGGGGGGGGGGGGAGGGGGTAGCCTTTGGTCACAGTGACGCGCTCGTGATCTGCTGACCCGGGTTCAAATCTCTTTTCAAGAGGATTTTTCCTTAGGAGTTAACATAAGCGGCCAACTCCATTTTTCCCCAAAACCCCTTTGGATAAGACTATTAAACCGACGTTCGTGTGCGAACACACGCGAGCACCTTGCGCACACGTTCAAAACCCGTTCCGCTTTTCGAAAAGAGGGGCCATTGTATGTGCCAGGGGGAAAGGGAAAGACAAACTTGACAAAACTGCATACACACGGGACTGGATAAAAAAAACCACAGAGCTTATTTTTTAATTCGGAATAAAAGAATAACACACACACATCGCGCGCCCGTGTTTCGCGCGCGTATCACCACATCACACATTCTCTCTCCCCCCCCCCCCCCCCTATCTCTCTACCCAAAAAACCCACAGCACGCCCCGCGCCCCGCACATCACCGCACCACACACATACACGCCCACGCAGACAGACAGACATTGTGCCCCATAACTAAGCATCAAAGTTTCAAGTACATTTTTAAATGGTTACAAGACACTTTGTAACTGAAAATTACAGCATCAAGCACAAACCTGTACAAAAAGTAAACAACAGGGAACACACCACACACACACAACACACACACACCACACACCCCCACACACACACACACACACAAACCGCGCAAACTCCAATCACAGACTTTCCACCCATCCCCAAAAAAAGACCGTTAGGAAGGGCGGGGGCTATCTTCGGGGTGAGACAATAAAGCAAAGGCCCCCCTGCGCAATACCATTTATTTCACGTAAAGAATCCAGAGCCCCCGCTTTCCCCAAACCAGGTAAGCAGCATCAACGTGGCTACCAAGTGATGGGTGAAACCTTTGCGCGTCTTGGGTTC
>JASPKP010003110.1:0-20833 GCA_030674155.1 Stramonita haemastoma | reverse complement strand
AAATGGGGGCCGGATGAAAACTTTTTAAAAGGGGAAAAAAAATTTCCCTTTCTTTTTTCCCCTCTTCTTTTCTCTTCTCCTTTCTCTTCTCCCCTTCCTTTTCCTTCTCTTCTCTCTCTTCCCCCTCGGGTTCTCCCCTTCTCTCGTCTCTCTCTGTCTTTTTTCCTATTCCTCTCTCTTCTCCCCCTCTCTCTTCCCTCCTCTCTCCTCCTCTCTCTCTCTCTCTTTTTCTTTTCCTCTTTCTCTCTCTCTCTTTCTCTTTTTTCTCTCTTCTCTTTCTCTCTCTCTCTCTCTCTTTTCCTCTCCTCCCCTCTCTCTCTTTTCTTTTTTCTCTCCTCTCTTCTTCCTTTTCTGTCCTGTCTCTGTTCTCTCTCTGGCTTCATTTTTGTCTTTTGACTGTCTTTTTCCCCTGCTGTTTTGTCTGTCTGTTGTCTTCTTGTTCTGTCTCTGTCTTTTCTCTGTCTCTCTTTCTTCTCTGTCTCTCTCTGTCTCTTCTTTTTTCTCTCTCTTTCTCCCCCTTTCCTCTCTCTCTCTCTTTCTTCCTCTTCTCTCTCTCTCTCTCTTTTTCTCAAAAGGGCTGCAATCCACAAAAAAATGCGGGGAGAAAACAATATGAAAGTGAAAATATGCTTAAAGGCAGGCAACAGTGCGAATCGAATTTGGGAGGGTGTCTATAGAAAGGAACAAAGCCATGAGAGCGAATGAGAAATGATTCCCCCCTCCCCCCCCTCTCTCTCTCTCTCCCTCTCCTTTTCTCCCTCTCTCTCTCTCTCTCTCTCTCTTCTTTTCTCTCTTTCTCTCTCTCTCTCTCTCTCTTTCTCTTCTTTCCCCTCTCTTTTTCTCTCTCTCCCCGCCCCTTTTTCTCGTTTCTTTTATTACTAGTAGTAGCTATCTAGCAAACCATCTTTCGTTCTTTCTATCAAACTATCTATTTTTTATCTATCTTTTTTTCCCTTATTATCAAACCCATCTGTCTTTCTTTTTTTTTTCTTTTTAATCTATCTATCTATCATTATTATCTATCTATTATCTTTTCTATCTTTCTGTCTTTTTATTTTACCTACCTGGTTCTTTAAAAGGGTGATTTTCCCAAAAAAGCCTTTAAACCCCCTTCCCAAAATGTTAGTAGAAGGAAGAAGAAAGAAGAAAGAAAAAGAAGAAGAAGATAAAAGAAAGGGGGAAGAAGAAGAAAAAGAAAAAAGGATGATAAAAGGGATGATGTGGATGATGTGATGATGATGGGGGTGGGGGGGCGGGGGAAAGGGTAGTTTTATCTCCCATGTTTTTGGGGAGGCGGCTTTGCAGCTTTCCCTTTGTTTCTGTTTAGGAAAACCTGTGAATTGTCGTGTCTTTTTTCCTTGGGTTGTGATCAAAAAACCCTCCGTCGCTTACATTTCCCGCCTTCACAATGGAATTTTAATTTTTATGCAACCCTCTTTTTGGGAAGTCGTATTTTTGAACTATCGTCTGTGCCCGTCGTTTCCGAGGTTTGTGCAGAGAGGGGTATCAAATTTAAACTATGTCCCCTCTGTTTTTAAATAATTTTGTTTAAATGATGGTGTATTTTAGGGGAAATTTTATTAGTTTTCCCCATTAAACAAGTGTTTCCAGTTTCCCCTTCCATTCCCCTTCCCAAAGCCAAACCCACCCCAAGTGGGGTTTCAGTTGGGGAAATTTAGAGCAGGAATGCCAAACACTTGGGAATGGTTTTAAAAAGGGAAGGGGGACAAATTTAGCCCCCCTTGGCCCTGAGTGAGGCTGAATTTTGCCCATTTTGGTGAGTGCTGAATCTCGTTAAAGGGAAAAAACAAATCGAAAAGGTTTTTAAATTCAAATCGGGTCTGCACTTGCAGCTGTTCTCACACAGAATTAAAAAAATTTTATATTCAACACACACACCCCCCCAAACAGTAAACACCCCCTCTGCAAAAAAATTGGGTTTTTAAAAGGGTGTAAATATGAAGTTTTGTAAAAAAATTAAAAGGGAATCAATCAGACCCTTCTACTTAGACAAAATTAATTCTATAAATTTCTATCGAAATCTTCAGGGGGATAAATTTTTGCAAAAAAACAATTATTTACTACATAATTTGGGAAAAAAAGTTTTTTTTTGGGTTTTAAATTTTTAACAAGCCCGGGGCTTTAAAAAATTTGACATTCATTTTCAAAACCCCTTTTTAACAAACCTAGTAAACAGTCGACGGGGGAAAAATTGCAAAATTTACCTCTAAACAAGGGGTGTGCTTTTTGTTGCCCTTTGCCAAAGTTCAAATTTGTTAAATACATGCCCCTTTTTTGGGGAGTTAAACTTTTTTCTTTATAGGACACAACAAAAATTTTGGGGACATGTATTCCCTTTTCGGGAAGACGAAAACAGCAAGTAGGGCGTAGATGGAAAAGTTCCGCTTTTTTCCAGAAAAAATATGGGTTTTTTCCTTTAGGGCTTTTTCCTAGGCCCTCTTCTTTTTCTTTAAATTTTCTTACTTCGGTTTTAAAACCTTGTCATGCTGTTTGTGAGGTCATGTTATTGCTCGGTTGTGCATACTCCCCGTGCTTGCGTGAGAAAAGCCCGTTGTTTTTGGGGAAGTAAAACTTTTTTTGGGGGTTTTGGGCCCACTGACCCTAAGGGGGGATGACTTGTGGCCCCCTTCCCTTTTAATCAAAAATCTCCGCTAGGACTCAAATTTTTTCTAAAAACAACAGTTTGCTGTTAAATTACACTATACGTTGTGTCTTTCAAAGGAAAAAAAGAATTAAACTCAATTTCCCCAAAAATATATACTGATTATTTTCCTTGCTCGATTAGTTTTTAAATTAGGGGTTTTTCAGCCCAAATTTTTTAAAAAAATTTTACTTTTGGTTTTATTAAAACCCAAAAAGGGGCAAAATCTAGGAAAAGATTTCGGGTTTTCGGGTAAACGTTTAAGGGGGGGTGTTTTTTTGAAGAAGTCCACTTTTCGAAAAGTCCTTGAAATGTAATAGATAGCTTTTTGTCATCGTTTTTTCTTCTTCTTCCCCAAACACCCCGGGCAGCATGAGTGAAAATGCTTTTTTGCACTGCTGTTAAGAAACCTGACAAGTCGGGGCCGCAAAATTCAATTGGGGGGTTGGGGGAGGAATTTTTTATTTTTTTAAGTTTTTCTGAAAAAAAAAAAAAAAAAAAAAAAAGGGCAGGAAAATGATCCAAGAAGGTGGGAAAATGGGGACAAAAAAGGGAGGGTGACAAGAAGAAAAAAAAAAACCAAAAAGATTAAAAAGGGGGGGAAAAATTCCTAGCAAAAGGGGTTGGGATGTAATTAATCCCCAAAAGGCCCCCCCGAGGGGAAATTAATTGGTTTTAAACATTTTTAAAAAATTTGGCTTAGTGAACTTTTTATCCATTGTATTGCCTTTAAAAAAACGCTTTTTTAAAATATGCAATCTGTGAATTTGTTTTAATTTTTTTATTCCATCCATAGCATTTAAAAAATCATGCTTCAAAAAATTTTGGGAACCCTCAGCCAGCAAAAATATCAATACTACCCTGTCTTCAAAGGGGTTGCTTGAAAAAAATTCTTTTAAAAAAGTTGTCATCATTGCGGTGGCCTGTTTATTTTGGGGTTTTGTTTATTCTTCATTGAAAATGGAAATTTTTAAAGTACAAAAAAAAACCACTTTTTATTTTCTTCTTGTTTTCGAAAATTTATTATGGGGGAAAATTTCCCATTTATGCACAAAATTTAATTTCTTTTTTTTTTTTGGGGGTTTTTTTTTTTTTCAAATCGGTCGTAATATTTAGGTGGGTAACGGTTGGAACCATACCCAACCTTAAAAAATTTGTTTTACCAGTTTTGGAATATTTTAAATGGAATTTTTCATTCACTTTTTTTAAAGGGGAATTTTTTAGTTTCAGTATTTTGATTCTTTCACACTTCCTCCCCCCCGGGCCCCCATCTTTTTCTCTTTTCTCTTTTCTTTCTCTCTTTTCTTTTCTCTTTTTCTCTCCCCTTTTCTCTCTTCTTCTCTCTCTCTTTTTCCTTTTTTTTCTCTTTTTTTTTCTTTTTTTTTCCCTCTTTTCCTTTCCTTTCCTTTTCCCTTTTTTCCTGTTTTTGTTCCTTGTTCCTTGTCTTCTTCTTTCTTTTTTTTTTTTTTTTTTTTTTTTTTCGGGTTTTTTGTCTGTCTGTCTGTCTTTTTCTCTCTTTTTCTCTCTCTCTCTCTTTTTCTTTTCCTTTTCTCTCTCCCCTTTTTCCCCCTTCTCTCTCTCTTCTCTCTTCTTCTTCTTTTTATTTTTCTTTATGGGCCCTTGATCACGTGGGGTAGTGGGATTAAATTAAAATAAGTAAAAGGTTTATTGTTATCTTTTTCATTGTTTTGGGGTTTTATATATTTTTTTTTTGTTTGTTTGCTCGTTAATGGGTTTTTTTTGTATTTTGTGGGGAAAGGGGGAGGGGGTTTTTTTTCCCTGAGGGTTTTGGGGGGAAAAGAAGCGTCGGGTTTTTACCCTTTATTCCCTCAAATAAAACTTTTTTAAGTTCTCTCTCTCCCCTTTTCCTCTCTTCTCTCTTTTCTCTCTCTCTTTTTCTCTCTTCTCTCTCTCTCTTTCCCTTTTTTGAAGTTGTTTTTTTTTTTTCCCCAGGGTTTTTTAGGAAAAAAACTGGTTAGGACGGGTGAGTCGGGGCCCTTTTTGTAAACGGGCTTTCCCTGTGCGTGACAGGGAAAAAACCTTTGTCACAGATTCCCCTGACCATTGGTGTTTTTGTGTGTGGGGGGGGGGGGGGGGGGGGGGTTGTCTGTGTGTGGGGGGTTGTGTGTGAGAGATCCCAAAAGGGAAAGGGAGGGTTTTTGGGGAAAACGCCCCCCCCCCAGGGTCTTTTTTGAAATGGCAAAAAAAAAAAAAAAATTTTTTAAAGCCAAAAAATCTTTTAAAACCTCTCTCTCTTGTTTTTTTTTTTTTTTTTTGTTCTGTTTTTTGTCTCTTTTCTTTGGGTCTCTTTTGCCCTTTGTTTGTCTGTCTCTTTCTATTTTTCTGGTTGTTGTCTGTTTCTTCTGTTTTTCGGGCCTCTTCTTCTTCTCTTTTTTCTTCCTCTCTCTTCTCTTGTGTTGGCGTGTGTTTGCGTGGGTGCGTGCGTGGGGGGGGTTTTTTTTTGCGTCCCTGTGGGGTGTCTTTTGGTGTTTTGGGGCAAGTTTTTGTTTATTGATTGAGGGTATTCATTTAAAAATTTTATCTATTACCCTTTTTTTCCTTTGGGCCCTCTTTTGGTTATTGATAAGTTTGATGTTTTTATTGCAAGAAAAAACTTTAACGGCTAAAATTGTTTTTTAAAATTTTTTACCCCTTCCCCAAAAAAAAATTTTTGGGCTGTATTTTTTTTAATGGAAAAATTATTTTTCATTCAGGGTTTCTTTTCCTTTTCTCTTTTCCTTCTTTCTTCTTCTCTCTCTGTGTGTTCTCTCAATTTATCCCTTTTCCTTTATACAATATTTTTGCAAAAAAAACTTTTGTGACTACATTGCTTTTTTCCCTTTTTGGGCCTCCTTACTTTTTTTACCCAGGTTTTGTTTTTCCTAAAGAAAAAGCCCCAAACTAAATTTTAAGTTTTCCCCGAGACTGATGTTTTTTCCCTTTTACTACTTCCTTTAAAACTTTGGGTTTTTGGGGCCCTAAACACGATTGTGTTTTTTTGGGCCCACATTCTATGGTGCTTAAATTTTTTTTTGATAATGAAATTTTTGTTTTTTAAGTTTTTTTAATCCCTTTCTTACAATTGTCAGTTTAAATTTTATCTTTTTTTGTTTTAAGTAAAAATTACCCTCTTTTTTTTTTTATTAAAACTGATAAATTTTATTTTTTAAACAATAAAAAATTTTGACATAAAATGAAAATAAAAATTTCCCATGATTAGCAAAAGGTCACATTTTAAATTTCTTTTTTAAACCCCAACTTTTGGTTTTAATTAAAGCAAGTCAAAAATTGTGTTTTAAAAAGGAGTAATTTTTTTTTTAAATGGATTGGATTTTGTTTAAAACTGATTTTTCTGCACCCTTTTTTGCGTGTATCGTTTTTGGGTTTTTTGGGTTTTGTTGTTGTTTTTTGTTGCTGCTGCTGCTGTTCTGTTTTTCCCAAAAACGTGTTCATTTTTTTTTTGGTCAAAGAAACTTCTGCCTTTTATTTGAATTTTCCCCCCGTTGCCCGAGGGGTTCTAACGATGACTTGTTTTCGAGATCGATCAAAAAAGAAATTTCCGGGGTTTGTTTTCCCCTTCGTTTACGGGGCGCGTTTGGCCCTATTGACATAGACCCCAAAGGGGAAAACCCGCTTAGACCCTTTTTTTACTTTAAAAAAATTGTTTTTAACGTACGTTGTTGAAAATTCGGGTCCGAAGGAAAAAAAAAAAAAGGGCCCCGGGCCCTTGTATTTGTTTTTTTAAGGGGGGAGAGGGGGAAGAGAAGGAGGAGTTTGGGAAGGGGAGAGGATGAGAGAGAAAAAGGAGGAAAAGGAGAAGAGAGGAAGAGGGGGGAGGGAAGGGGAGGGGGGGGAGAAGGGGGGAGAGAGGGGGGGAAAAACTGGGGTAAACCAGGGGGGGGAGGGGAGGGGGAGAAAGGGAGGGGGGGGAGGGGGAAAAATGAGGGGGGAGGGGGGGAAAAGGGAAGAGGGGGGAAGGGGGGGGGGGGGAGGGGGGGGAGAGAGGGGGAGAGAGGGGGGGGGAAGAGAGAGATAAAAACGGGGGGTTGGGGGTTGGAATAGGGAAAAATGAGAGGGGGGGGGTGTCAAAAACAAACGGGGGAGGAGGAGAGATAGAGAGGAGATGGGAGGGGAGGGGAGAGGGAAAAATTGGGGAGAGAGAGGGAGAGAGAGAGGGGGGGGAAAAAGGGGGAAAAACGAGGGGGGGAAGGGGGAGGAGGGGGAAAAAAATAGTGGGGGGATTGGGAGGGGGAAAAGGAGAGATGGGGGAAGGGGGGGAGGAGGGGAAGAAAAAGGAGAGGGGGAAAAGAGCCCTTTCAAAGGGGAAGGAAAAAAGGGGGGGGAAAAAAGGGGGGATTAAATTGGGGGTTTTTTTGGGGGGGGGGGGGGTTAATGGGGGGGGGAGGAAAAGGAAAGGCGGGGGGAAATCTATAAAAAATTAAGAGAGAAAATTGGGGGGGAAAAAAATTTGGGGGAGATTTGAGGGGGAGGGGAAGGGGAGGGGGGGGGAGGACGGGGGGAAATTGAGGGGGAAGGGGAGAGGGGAGAGAGAGAGGAGAGGGGGGCAGAGAGTTGGGAGGAGAGGGGGGGTAGAGGAAATGAAGAGGAGGAAAAAGAGGAAAAAAGTTTTGGAGGGGAGGAATGAGAGGGGAACCGAGGAAAAGGGGGGAGGGGCAAGAAGAAAAAGGAGAGGGGAGAGGGGAGAGAGGGGAGAGGGAGGAGGGGTGGGGAGAGGGAGAGGTTGAGGAGGGGGAGGGGGGAGAGAAAAAGGAGAAAAGGGGGAGAGAAAAAGGGGAAAAGGGGGGAAATGGTTTACTTTTGGGGAAAAAAATTTTTTCGGGGGGTTCAGAAGAAAAAAAAAAAGGGGGGTTTGGGGGGGTTTGGGGGGGGGTTTACGTTTGTGTGGGTTTTGTGTGTGTGTGTGTGTGGTGTTTTTGTGTGTGTGTGTGTTTTGTTTTGTGTGGTTTTTTTTGGTGTTGTGTGTGTGTGTGTGTGTGTGTGTGTGTTGTGGGGGGTGGAGACAGAGAAAACAGGGGACTAAACCCAAAGGAGAAAAAAACAACATGTACTTGGTGTGTTTGGGGTGTTGTGGGTTTTCCCGCTGCGTGATTTGGGCTCCCGGGCGTTTTTTGCGTGGCGGCGGGGTTTGGGGCGGCGTGTTGTTTGTGTGGGGGTTTTGGTTTTGGTGGGGGTGTCTGTGTGTGTTGTTGTGTAAGAGGAGAGAGGGGAAAAAACCCAAAAAAGAACGTTACAAAGAAAATTGGGCCCTTCCAGTAAAAAAAAAACCCCCCAAAAATTGGGGAGAAGAAACAACAAAGGCTTCTTGTAGTTGTGTTTTTTTTGGGGGGGGGGGGGGGGGTCCCTTTGGGGTTGGGGGGGGGGGCGGGGTTTGTGTGTGGGGTGTGTGTTGTGTGTGTGTTGTTGTGTGGTGGCGAGAGACAGGGGAGAAACAATCTAAACATTAAAAATGCTTTAATGTACTTGGGGCCTTTGGGCCAAAATTTAAAAAGCAACAAAAAAAAATTAAGAGGGTGGGTGGGGGGGTGGTTTTTGTTTTTTTTGGTTGGTTGGGGGGGGGGTGGGGGGATGAAAAAAAAAAAAAAATTTATAATTTTAATGCCAAATTTTAAAAAAAATATAAAAATAAATAATATCATCTTTATTTTTATCTTGACCAGTTGTTTCTATAATGTTTTTTAACGGGGAGAGAAAATTTGTGCACTCGCGCACGAGCCCCGTACGCAGCCACCACACATTACACCTTGGGGGCGGGGAAAACCCCCCGCACACAACCCCCCTCCCCAACACACACACAAAAACCCCCCTTAACCCCAATAAAATTTCTTAGCCAAATAAAGACTCCAAATTTCCCCTTTCATTTAGCACGAGCAAAGCCCAAGGTTTTTTTAAACATCCGGATTTAACAAATAACTTTTTTTTTAAACGGTTGCACACATAAAACCCTTATTTTTAAAAAACCCCTTCCCATTAAACCCTGCACCAAATAAGAAAAAATTTGTTTTTTCCAAAAAAACCCTCGATTAAGAAAGCAGCAACACAAATTAAATTTTTGGGCCAAAAAGTTATTTTGGAAAAACCCTTTCCCTTTTTAAACGGGCAATTAAAATTTAAATTTAAAGCTTTTTCCTTGTTTAATTAAATTTGGAAAATATCCCTTGGAAAAATTTGATGCATCTAAAGATGGTTTTTTGACCTGTAGCAATGGGTTTGGTGGATCGGGGTTCTAACTAATTCCCTTCAGGAATTTTTTCCCTTAAATGAGAGTTTTTTAAAGGGCAAACAAAAAAAAAAAATGTTTTCCCATTTTCCCCTTGCTTTTCTCGCAAAAGGGAACAAGTTTTTTTTCTGCCCCAAATTTACTAAAGGGGATGTACTTTTGCATTCAGTGGGGAAAATAAAGGGGGGATGAGGGGAGAGAGAGAGAGGGGAGAGAGGAGGGGGAGATGACGGATGGGAGAAAAGGAGATGGAGAGTAAAGGGAAAAGGAGAGAGAGAGAGAGAGAGATGGGAGAGAGAGAAGAGGAAAAGGAGAGAGGAGAGAGAGAGAGAGGAGAGAGAGTTTTATCTATTTATTTGTAAAATTTTGTTTTATTTTTTTTCCCGTGTTTGGGGGAAAAATTAGCCCTTCATGGGGGTTTTTTTTTACACCCAAGTCCCTGTGTTTTATGCTTTTTTGTAAAATTTTGCCGATAAATTCCCACCGAAAACAAAATTTGGCTGACCTTTTTCCAAAAGTGGAACGGTTTTTTTTAAACGTGTGGTTGAAAATATGTTTTTGGCGTGCGTTCGCTCCCGGGGCCGGGGTTTTTTATAGTCTATCCAAAAAGGGGATTTTTTAAAAGGGCAGGGGTTTTTTCCCCTCGTTAACTCAGCGCGGGGATTTCCACTCTCCAAAAAAATTTCCTTGGGGTTATGATTTTATTAAGGGAGGTCCTTTGTGCGAAAACCATGCAAGAAAAAAAATCTTGGTTTCCCTTTAAAATTCCTTTTCCTTTTTTTTTTCAAAAAAAAAAAGTGGCCTTTGTGTCCCGGTTTTTGGAAAAAGATGAAAAAAATTTCCCCAAAAGGGCCCATACAAACGGGGACTGGGTTTTTAAAAAAAAAATTGAGAGCTCATTCCTTATCCTCGATATAAAAAAAAGGAAAGAAAGAAAAAAAGAAAGAAAGAAAGAAAGAAAAAAGAAAGAAAGAAAAAAGAAAAAAGGGGGAAAAAAAAAGGGAAAAAAAGAAAGAAAGGGGACGGAAGGGAAGGAAGGAAAAAAAAGAAAGAAAGGAAAAAAAAGGAAAGGAAAGGAAGGGAAAAAAAGAAAGAAAAGAAAGAAGAAAAAAAAAAAAAGAAAAAGAAAGAAAAAGGGGAAAAGAAAAGAAAGAAAAGAAAGGGGAAAGAAAAAAAGAAAAGAGAAAAAAGGGGGAAAAAAAAAGAAAAAAAAGGGAAAAAAAAAGAAAGAAAAGAAAGAAGAAAAAAAGAAAAGAAAGAAAAAAGAAAAAAGGGAAAGAAAAAAAGAAAAAAAAGGAAAAAAAGGGAAAGGGAAAAAGAAAAAAAGGAAGGAAAGGAAAAAAAGGGAAGGGTAGAAAAAAAAGGGGAAAGGGAAGGGGGGAAGAAGGGGGAAAAAGGGAAAAGAAAAAAAGGAAAGAAAAAAAGGGAAAGAAGAAAGAAAAAAAGAAAAAAAAAGGAAAAAGAAAAAAGAAAGAAAAGAAAGAAAAGGAAAAAAAAGAAAAAAAGGGGAAAGGGAAAGAAAAAAGGGAAAAAAAGAAGAAAAAGGAAAGAAAAAAAAGAAAAGGGAAAGAAGAAAAAAAGGGAAAAGGAAAAAGGAAAAAAAAAAAGGGGAAAAGAAAAAAAAGAAAGAAAAAAAAAGAAAAAAAGAGAAAAGGGGGGAAAAAAGGGAAAGAAAAGAAAAAAAAAAGGAAAAAAAAAGAAAGGGAAAGGAAAAAAGGAAAAAAAAAAAAAGAGAAAAAAAAGAAAAAAAGGAAAGGAAAAGGAAGAAAAAAAGGGAAAGAAAAAAAAAGAAAGGGGGGAAAAGGGAAAGAAAAAGGAAGGGAAAAAAAAAAGGGAAAAAAAAAAAGAAAAAAAAGGGAAAAGGAAGGAAAAGAAAAAAAAAAAAGAAAAAAAAAGAAAAAAAGGAAAAAGAAAGAAATAAAGAAAGAAAGAAAGGAAAGAAAGAAAAGAAAAAAAAAAAAGAAAAAAAGGGAAAGGGGAAAAAAGAGAAAAAGGGAAAAGAAAAGAAAAAAAGGGAAAAAAAGGGAAGGGAAAAGAAAAGGAAAAAAAAAGGGAAAAAAAAAAAAAGGGGGAGAAAAAGGGGAAAAAAAGAAAAAAAAAAAAAGAAAAAGAAAAAAGAAAGAAAAGAAAGAAAGAAAAAAAAAAAAGGGAAAGAAAAGAAAAAAAAGGGAAAGAAAGAAAAAAGGGAAAAAGAAAAATTTAATTCTATAAAATTTTTGCGCCTGCGCAGTTTTTCTCCCATTTTATTTGTTTGCAAGCCCCCCCATGACTGTCCATGACTGAACTGTAAGCGTGCTAAAATTTTTGGGTTTTTGATTTTTTTTGTTTTTTTTTTGTTTGTCGTTAAAAATTTTTTTCTTTTTTGTGAAAAAAGGAAATGTTTGCCTCATTTTTGGGGGTGGCATTGCAACTATTAAAACTAGCGTCTGACCCCCTTTTCCCCCTAGAGCAATTTCGTTTGGGAGGGGGGGATGGTTGTCGTCCCCCAACAATATCAATAATTATTGTTGTTTTTTGTTGTTTTTTTTTACAACCCCCCCCCTCTCTCCCCCATCCCCCCCAAACCCCCCACCCATCCAATCTTTTGGTTTGAAAGGAAAAATGAGGCTCTGGGGGTTTTGTAGTTTTTTAAAAAGAAAAATTTTAAATTAAAAAACCGGGTTTTGTTGTTATGTTTAAGCTTCCTGCCCAGAACACTTGCATGGGAAACTTTAAGCTTCTCAATGATTTAATTTTTTTTTTTTGGTTTTCTTTTTTTTTTAATCTCAAGTCAGTTATTTAACAATTTTGTTTTTTTCCTTTAAAATTTGGGCAATTTTTGAAAATTTAAAAAAATTTCCCCAAAAAGTCAGAATTTTGGTTTTGCCTTTTTTTGTTTTGGAAGAAAAAAAAAAATGGTTAACAAACACAAAAATCTCCCCTTTTGGGGGGGAACCTCGGAAGGCTTTAGCCAAAGGGAACAAAAAAAAAAAAACCCCCTTCACAAATTTTTGGGCCCCCTTGGGGTTTTCAAAGCTGTTTTCGCCCAAAATCTGAATAAAAACCCAGCAAAAAAACAAAACTTAAAAACGGGAAATGGGGGGTTTAGTTTAATAAAAAAGGATCTTTTTTCTGGGGTTAAAATGCACCCCGCCCACTTTTTTTAAAACCCTTCCCCGCTTTTCCAAATTTGTGGGTCATTTTGTCTTTTTTTCCGGGGGGAAAAACGGGGGGCTTTTACAAAACCCGGCCAATAAACAGGGGGGGAAGTAAAGAAAAAAAAAAAAGGAGGGGTTTTTCCCATTCCTGGAAAATAAAAGAAAAATAAAGATTTAAAAAAGAAATAGAATGGGGCCAGAAAAAACCCAAAAACAAAGGAATAGGGGAGGAAAATGTTTGTTTTAGTGTTTAGCCCGGGTTAAAGAAACTGGGCGGTGGGGTTTCTGGATAATGAAACACGTGCAAAAAATTGTTTTGCTACAAAAGTTTTTTTTTTTCGGGTTTTAGGTGCCCCTTGGGGGCTTTTCTTTTTTCCCCGCTTTTTTCCCTTATTTAAGAACGGGTTTTTTTCCCTCTGTGAGGTTGCTCGTGTGGGGAATCTGGCGGGACGACATGGGGAACATGTTCCCCCCTATTCCCAAAACCCCCCTTAAATTTGAAACACAAGTTTCTCTAAAAGTCGGGGTTTGGTTGCTAAAAAAAAAAAAAAAAAAAAAAAAAAAACCCAAATGGGATGCTTTTTTCAACGTATCATTTTTTGAAAAAAAAATTTGATTTTGGATTTTTGGCGAGGTTTTATAGGGAAAATAGCCCGCTAGTATAAATCCCAAACTTCTCATTCGGGTTTGCAATTTAAATTCTCACGGGGGTTTCCCAAAGGTGGGATGAGTGGTCGGGTTTCACGTTTTAGGGTAAACCCCTCAGAGTGTTAAGTGGGGAAAGGGAAAAGCACAACATGCCAATTTTTGTATGCACCCAACTATTTTACTTTTTGAATACGCTTTTGTTTAAATTTTTTTTCTTTTGGGCAAAAATTACCTTTTTTTTTTTAAAAAATTGGGAAATTTATTGATGAAATTTTTTTATTCGGTTTGCTTTTGCCCTTGAACTAATGAAGTTACCTTAAGTTATTAACTGTCTTTGTTTTTAAAAAAAAATAATGCAAATAATTAAACTTTGTTTATTGTGTGCCTAAAATCGCAAATTTCGCTGCTACATGTTTGTTTTTAAGGGAATTGAATATTTTTTTTTGGGGCCGTATTCGTTTTTTGGGGCCCGTACTTCCATTTTAAACCAAATTTTTTGGACAAATTAAATAAAAATTTTGGGATTGTTTGGGAGGTTTTTACAGGGTTTTAGGAGAGGAAAATATAATCTGCAAGCGGGGGGCCCACTTAAAAAATATGACAATCTCTTTCACTGTCAGTTTTAGGGGGGGGGGGGGTGGGGGGTTTGGGGGGGAGGGGTTTGTAGCTGTAAACTTTAATTTTGCGGGTTTCTCAGCCTCCCCAAGACATTTATGTGATTTTTTTTGGAGGGGAGTTAGAAAAATATTTGGTTTTGGAAAACAAAATTTTTTGCCATGTTTTTAAAAATTTTACACATTAGAAAATTTTATTTTTTGGATTTGCCGAGAAATTTTTGACGTGGGGTGGGAGGTTTTCTCTGAAAAAAAATAGCTTTAAAAAACTTTTTAAAAAAAAAAAACAAAAATTTGAAAACCCCAAAAAATTGCTTAGAAATATTTGGGAGAATCATCCCCAGTCCTCTCTCTCTCTCCCCTCTCTCTCTTTCTCTCTTCTCTCTCTCTCTCTCTCTCTCTCTCTCTCTCTCTCCCTCCCTCCCTCCTCCCTTCCTCCCCCCCCCCAATAAAAAAGGGAAAAAAAAAAAAAAAAAAAAATTCACCCTTTTAAGAAAAAAAAAAAAAAAAAAATCTTTTAAACATGTTGAGTTTTCAGGCCCAATCACCCACGGGGGGGGGAATATGGCCACTTTTTAACGGCTTTTAAAAAAATTCGAAAAAATTTACCATGAAAAACGAAAAGGGGATTTTTTTAGCCCCAGTTCAAAAATTATTTCCCCGGGGAAAAAAGAGTCTCGGCATAGTTTGCTGATGCTTTCCGGTTTTTATAGTTGTGATACCCCAAAAACCCCACACAACACCCCCCCCCCCTTTGCGCTTTTAAATTTTCCTTCCCGAAAGGGGGGAGCAAATTATTCCCCAAACCCCACCCCCCAAAACCAAACGAGTTATGTTTTCTTTCTCAAAAAGTCGGGGAAAAAAGAGGGGGAGGGGGGGGGGGGGGGGGAGGTTTTTTTTTCTCCCTTTGTACATTGTTTTTTTGGGGGAAAGAATTTCGGGATTTAACCTCATGTGTAATGATTCTTTTCATTTTCTTTTTCTCCAGGAAATACTTCCAAATGCATGTTTCGAATTCGCTCCCTTTTTTGGGGGGGTTTTTTGTTTTTTTTTTTTTTTGTTATGAAAGGGGAAATTTTGAAGGGGTTGGTTGTGCCCCCTTTTTTGGCTTTTGTGATTTTTATGAGTTGTTTTTTTTTTTAATTTGGAATGTTAGATGCTTTTTCGGGGGGGTTTGTTTTCATTTTTTTTTTTGGGGTTGGGGGCCCCGGGGGAGGGGGGGGGGGGGGGTGGGGGTTAGGGCTTTTTCCCTCTTATTGTTGGGGGGGGGGTTTTTTTTGGGGGGTGTCTTTTTTTGGGTGAGGGCATAGTTTGGGGAGGGGGTGAAATAGCAGTATTTGTAATTATGTTGGGATGTCAAACCCTGGGTAAACAGAGTCGAATCTGGGGACTCTTTTTTGTAGAAAAGTAGGCCCCCCCCCCGAGACATTGACAGAGTGTATTTTTTATGAAAATCCCCAAAGAAAATTCCCCCCTTTTTTTTATTTATTTTTTTTTTTCGAAGTTTAATTTGGGGAAAAAAGGGGTTTGGGGGTTTTTTTTTTAAAAACCCAAAGGTCCTGTTTTGTATTTTGTTTTTGAAAATTTTCCCATCTTTTCCTAAACCGGCACACGAGGGTCTGCTCTTACAAAAAAGGGGAAAACAGGTTTTAAAACCTGACAAAATTCTGTACCAGGGGGAGGGTTGGGTTTCCGCCAAAATTTAAAACCTTGAAAATTGAGCCCAGTTTCCCTTGATAACTAACTCCTAAAGGGAAATTTTAAAGAGAGAAGTCTTTTTTCTTTGTGACTGGGCCTTGTGCTTTCTTTAGAGTAATTTAGTTTTTTTGGGAAAAAAAAGGGGGAGGCTTCATTTAAAGAATCTTTTTCTTTTCTTTTTTTTTTTTTTCCTTAAAACTGAGTTCTGGGGGTTTTTTCCCCAACAGGGGTTTTTTGGGGGGGATGGGGAACTTTTTTTGTCCCCTTTAAAAGGGTTTTTTTTTGTTTGAAATTCCGACTTCGGGGGGGGGGTTTGCCCGGGACACGATTTCAAAATAGTTTTGGAGGGGAAAATTTTGGGGGGTCTATTTTTCTAAAAAAAAAATTTATTTTTTTTATCCTCCCCTACAAGCCCCAAAATTTGGCCTACACTTCCGAAAAGCGGAAAATTGGGTTTCCCGGGGCTTTGTTTTTGCATGAAAAAAGGGGTTTCTGCGTTCGTTTGCGCACGGGCCCTTTTGGGTTTTGATAGTTTTTTTTTGAAGAACTTTGTTGGGGAAAAAAAGTGGGGTTTCTGGGGAATAAAAATTTAAAAATTAAGGGGGGAAAATTCCCCTTTAAAGGGGGAATTTAAATTGTTTTGTTTTAGCCTTTAAAAAATACAGTTTTGCAAACCCAAATTTTAAACTCAGGAAAAGGGGGCCCCCATTTGTTTAAAATTTTAACCCCCTTTTTCCTTTTAAAAAGTCCAAGTTGGGGTTTCGTTCCTGTTTATTAATTGCACCAGGTTGGGAGGGGCTGGATAGCAGCTAAGAGGGGGGCTAAAAAGTGGGGGAAAATGAAAAGCTGTAAAAAAAAAAAGTCTTAAAACCAGAAAAAACCTAATCCCCTTTTTAAAGAAGAAAAAACCCTTTTTAAGAAAAAAGGGGTAGGTTTTTTTTGGTTGCAAAGGTACATGAAAACCCAAATACGGCTAATTTTCTACCCCAGGGGGAATATATTACAGTGTATATTTACCGTCTCATAGGGGTTTTTCGGGGTTTTTGGGGGGATAAGTACGAAAAGGAGTACTTATTATTTGGGCAAAACCAGAAGATGTTAAACTTGGGAAAACCACACCAAAAGAGGGCAACATGTATTTTTTTTTTATTTTCTTTATTGTTTTATTTTTTTTTCCTTATCTTTTAAATTTGGGGGGTTTTTGGGTTATAAAAAACTGATCGTGCGGGTTGCTTTAGAAATTTTCCTTTATTCATCAAATTTTTTGGGTTACGTTGAAAGAAGAAAGAAGAAAAAAAAGAAAAAAAAGAAAAAAAAGGGAAAAAGAAAAAGAGAGTTTATGAAAAGAAAAGAAGAAAAAAGGAAAAAGAAAAGAGAAAAAGGAAAAAGTGGAAAAAAGAAAAAGAAAAAAGAAAAGAAAAAGAAAAAGGAAATGAAAAAGATTAAGGATGAAGTTTGGGGAAAAATTTTTTTGGGGAGGAAGAAGAGAAGGGGAAAAAGATGTAAAAATGTAATAATAATAATATAATTTTAATCACACGAAAACTTAGAAGGGGATGCGTAGTATCCCCCCCAAAAGGGACTTGATAAACCCCAAATCCTTTTTTTTGGGTTGGGATAATTTTTTTTTTTTCCCTTTGGAGGGCTGTTGAAATTTCGCACTAGCCCGGGAGCAAAAAAATTTCCTGTTTGTTTTATTGGATCAGATTTTGCACATTATCCAGAGGAAAAACACATAGCGAATAAATGTCTTCAAAAAAACTTTAGTAGAGACATGGGATGGGGGAAATGTCCCTGGGTGGTTGGGTGTGTGGTTTTTTCTAACGGTCACTGGGGGGGATGGGGATTAAAAGTCTTTGTGCTGAAAGTGTATGATGAGAACGTTTTTTTTTTTAAATTAATTGCCCTCCATGAATATTTAAATCCTTCGGTTGTTTCCCAAAAAAAGGCTAGGTTTCGGGGACGTTCCAAAACCAAAGACGGGACAAAAAATTAACACACCCCGGTGTGCACACGCACGGGGTGCGCGCGCACCCCACCCCCACACGGGGCCGGGCACACCCCACACCCACCCCCACAAAATGCCCCAAAACACCCCCCCCCCGCCCCGGAGCTTTTTTCGGGTTCGGTTTTTCTGTTTTTTTCTGGGTTTTTCTGTTTTCTTTTTTTTTTTATCTTCTCTCTTTTTTTTTTTTTTTTTTTTTTTTTTTTAAAAAAAGAAAAAGGGGGGGCAGACAGACAGCAGCCAAAAGACAAAAGACGAAAACCAGAAAAAAAAATTATTGATAGAAAAAAAAATGTATTCAGCTTCTTTTTCCCCCCTTTTTTTAAAGGGCATTTCAGCAAAAAAATTGCTTCTCAAAAAGAGAAGCCAAAATTTCCACATAAAATACAGTAAGACACCTGCGTGCCCATTGGTAATGCATTTCAGGGAAAAAGAAAAAAATTTCTGTTTTTTATCAGTTTTTTTTTTTTATTTCTTCCAAACAAAAAAAAACCCCCCCCCCAAAAAAAAAAATTTAAAAAAAAATAAAACCCTTTAAAGTTTTAACATGAAAGTGTAAAGCATTGTTTTTTCCTTCCCGAAAAATTTGGGTTTTTGTCTGTAATTTTAGGACTTGTTTGTGATGAGTGATTTTTTGGGGGGGTACCTTTTCAATTTAGGTTTTATTCTCTATGGTGGTGATATCTATCTGCCCCGGGCCCTTGAAAATTTTTTTTGGGGTTTAACCCCTCAAACCCCCTTAGGCTGTGGGCCCGGGGTTGTGGAGGGGGACGGGGTGCCCCCCTTTTTGGTCAGGAAAAACTGGCTGCAAATTTCACCACCTGAGGGTTTGATTCCGTTCAAGGGGGATTTTTCCCCCTGGGTTAAACATCGTGGGTGACTCCACCTCCCAAAAAAGTCCTTTTGGATGAACTGTAAACCCAGGCCCCCGTGTGCGAACGCAGCAGAACAATCTTGCCCACACGTTAAATCCTGTTCCGCTTTTCGTAAGGTAGGTCGCTGTTTTGCCGTGGGAAAGATGACAAAAATTTTTTAAAAAGCATTTAACCCCCAGGGATGGGGTAAAAAAAAAGGGAAAAATTATTCCCTATTCTTTTTTTGTGTTTTTTTTTTAAAAAAAAATTTTTAAAAAGGGGGCGGGTGGGGAATTTTTCCGGGGAAAAAATTTTAGGGTTTTTTTTATTTTTCCTTTTTTAACAAGGGAATTGGGGTTTTTTGGGAATATTTGTTTTTACTTCCCTTTTTTTCGTTTTTTAAAATTTTTTTTTGTTAAAAAAACCCCAAAAAAAAACAAAGGGTTAGTTTCGTTAAGGAAAATTTTTTTCGTTAAAGGGGGGGTTTTTTACCTGGGTTTGGGGCAGTTAAATTTTCCTTTAAAACCCGGTTTAAAGGGGCTAAAAAAGCTATTTAACGACAACAGTTTTGTGGTTTGTTTGGGGTTTTTTTGGGGTTTTCTTTTTGGGGCCCTTTTTGTTTTTTTGTTTGTTTTTTTGTTGTTGTTTTTTTTTTTGGGTTGGTGTTTGTGCTTTTTTCATCCGTCCCGTTGGTGTTGGTTTTGTAAATGTTATTTTTTTTTGGGGGTTTTGGGCCCATTTTTTTTACCCCAAAAGTGAAACCGGGTTTTAAACTGGGCAAGATTAAATTTCTCTGCCTTCACACACCCAAAAGGTTTTTAATTCCTTTTAAACTTTTTAAGTGGATTTTAGGTTTTTGTTAAAAAAAAAAAAAAAACTCTTCCTTTGGGAACAATTTCCCCCAAAATTTCCCGGGTTTGTCAAAGTTGGAGGCAAAGTTTTACCACAAAAAACCTTTTCCCGGCCTTTCCCCCTTAAAAGTATTTTCCCCGGAACTTTGTCTGTAAAAAAGGGCCATTTTCCCGGAAAACTAGGGCTGTTAAAAGGCTATGTTTGGTTTAAAAACCTTTTTTAAAAACTTTTAAATTTTTTGTAAAATTTTTTTTTGGGAAAACCTTTTTCTGTAAAAGCCCATGGCTGTAAATCCTATGTCGGTTTTAAAATATGTCTGTAAAAGGTTTCAAAAGCCTATGGCTGTTAAAAAGGTTTATGGGGGTTTTTTTAAAAACCCGTCTTTTTAAAGCCCGTTGGAAAAATGTTTGTAAAAGGGTATTGTCTGTAAAAAACCAAAGTCTTTAAAAAGCCTGTTTGGAAAAGGGGTTTTTTGTTTAAAAACTTTTCTCGTAAAAGCCGTACATAGGGTCTTTAAAAAAATTTCAAAATTTTGGTAAGTTTGGGGCCTTTTTGCCCCCAAATATAGCTGGTCATTGGTCTGTGACTGTTTTGGGTTTGGGCTTTTTACTTTAAATTTTGTACCCGTGATGAATGTTTACACTTTTTTAGAAGGGGTATTTCACCTTTTCCCTAAAAACGTAATTGTACACCCGTTCCCGGGGAATTTTTCTTGTACACTGTTCCATTTTTGAGTTTCCTTTTACACCCGTTTTCCAAAGGGTGACGTTTTTTACATTTCCATGGGTGACGTATTTTTTACACTTTTCCAAGGGGTGACGTTCTTGTCACTTTTTCAAGGGTGACCGTATTTGTTCACTTTCCGGATGACCGTAATTTCCACTGTTCCAGTGATGACGATTTGGGACAATTTTAAAAAATGAAGCCGTGTTTGTACCCCCTCCCCAGTTTTTGAGGGGAACAGGGGCTTTTAAATTAAAAGGGGGGGTAGCCTTTAGTGGTCAGGAAAATCCTTCCCCAACCCAAAATTAAACAGCATCGGGTGGTTTGGTTTTCCCAAAGGGATGGGTGACCCTTTGGGCCCTTTTTGGCCCTTTAGTCCCGCCCTTCCAGTTCACCAGCTGTAAATGGGTCCTTTCCCCCTTAGGGTCAAAGAAGGTAAAGCAGCGGGGGGAGAGAAGATAGGCCCCACCCTCAATAGCGGGCCCCTGGAAAAAGAAGGGGTCCCCTGCATCTGGCTCTCAAAAAACCCCCCTAGGTTATAGGAACAATTTAAACCCTTTTCCTTTTGTTAAACCCCTTAAAAAAAAATTGACCCGCTCTTTATTTTTTTTCTTTGCCCCAAAACCCTATCCCCCCCCTCTGGTTTTTAAAATTTGTACCTTTTTTACAGTCGTCATCTGGCACTTTCTGGTTTTTTTCAAACGCTAACTCGGGGTTTTAATGAGAAAAAGGAATGGAGTCTGGCACCTTGGGTTTTTCTTTTAGTCAAAATTCGTTGCAGCTTTGGGTTTTTGGGTCATGTTTTTGGATCTTTTTTGTTTTTCGTGTTTTGGGGTTTGGGTTTTCAGAGTGAGGGGAGAAGGGAAAAGGGGGAGGGAGAAAAGAGGGGGGGGAGAGAGTTTTTTTTCTCTCTCTCCCCCTTTTTCTCTCCTTTTCCCCTCTCTCTTCCCCTCCAAAAAGCTTAATTAAAAAAAACTGATTTTCAATGGGGAAGTAAAACTGACATCTTTTTTTTTAAATTTTTGTTTTAAAATTTAAATTTCCCTTTCTATTATTTCATGTTTACTTTATATTTCTATTCATTTATTTATTTATTAAAAATTTTATTATTTTTTTCATAAATGCGCACATAAAATGGGTTGTGGGGTTTCAATTTGATTTTAAAAAACCTATTGATTTTTTAAAGATCGAGTTTTTTGGTTCAGTAGAGGTAAAAGCCTTTTACAAATTTGCTCTGAAATTTGTTTATATGTTGCAGAACAGTGGAAACAATAGATTATATTTTAGACCCCTATTTTTTCGAGCTTTCGTTAATTTTTTACAAAGGGTTTGTCACCGTGGTGGAAAATTGTGTTTTGTTCTCTCAGACGTTTTAGGTCTCTAAGTTTAAAAAATCCCCTTA
>JASPKP010003109.1:0-20836 GCA_030674155.1 Stramonita haemastoma | reverse complement strand
TGAGAGGAAAGTTGCTTTTATCAAGCACAAGTTAAGGGGATATGTCATTTTTTTCACTATAAAAAGGCCCAAAAGTTTCAAATTTTTCCATCCAATTCCCCAAGGTCACGTTTCGGAATTTTTGTTGAGAATAGTTTTTTCCAACACTCTTTTTGTCTTTGGAAATTTTTAACCGGGAATTTAATTTCTTTTAATCAATTTTTTTTTAAAAAGTTTGGAGATTTTTTTCTTTTACTTATCGCATATATTTTTTTGTAGCGATTTTAAAATGGGGTTTTTTCATCACTTTAAAATGTTTTAACGTTTTTTGGCTTTTTGTTTTTGGTTTTTATTTAAAATATTGAGGTTTTCATACCTGGCGAGATTTCCGGATTGTGATTAACATTTTTTTGAAAGTAATCATTTTTTGTTTTGCTTTTAGTAATTTTTACTTTGTTTCTTTGCTTTTTAAATTCTTTTTTTTCCCAGGGTTTTAAAAAAGGGTTTTAAAAGCGCATTTGACCTATGTTTTTGTTATCCAAGGGGTTTTTTAATTTTTTTTTCTTTAACTTTTTTTTGAGAAGGGGGCGGGGCCATAACACTAAAATAAATGTGAAAACCAAATTCAAAACTTCTTGGGGGGTCTCAAAATTTGAAAAGGTCTTGGAATGGCGTTTTTATCAAGTCAAAAAAGTCTTTTCCAAAATTAAAAATTTTTCTGTAAAAGGGGGTTTTTATGTCCAACTTTGGGAATTTTGAAAGGGGTTTTAAAAAACCAATAAACAAAAAAGAAATTGTGATCACCATCCAGGGGAGGGGACATACTTGGGGCTATGTTTTTTTTGGTAGTGTATAGATATGATCTTAAATGTTTTTGAGTTATCTTTTACCAGATTGGGTTTGTCTATTGTTTTTCCCCGCCATGCATATAATTTTTGACTCCTTTTGGGGTTGGGGGTTTTAATAAATCGTTTAAAAAACCCCCCCAAGAATAATTTTTTTAAATTTTTTTAAAAAGTGTCACTTCATCCATAAGAAAAATTTTTTTTCAACCTTTCTGGTTTCCGAAGGATTTCGTTTTTTAAACCTTTAATATTGGACTAGTTTTAATTTTTTTTAAAAACCAAACGATTAATTTTTAAAACATCAAAGTTGTATGTCTTTTCAACCAAAACAAAATATGTAATTTTCCCAGGGGGGTTGGGGCTTGGGGGGTCCGTCAAAAAATCTGATACCCGGGGATATTCATGATGTGTCATTTTTCGTGTGGGGAGAGTCGAGATTCGCAAGGCAAAAAATGAAATTGTTCCCTCTTTGGGCCCGATGGTGAAAACCCCTCTTTTTTGTTTTTGCATTGTTGTATTCGGACCCCCACACGGAGGCCTTTTTTTTGGGGGCCCTTGTTAAAGTTAAGACATTTTAAAAAATTGTTGTTTTTATAGTGTATGTTATAAGATCTATCAAAATAAATGATTAACAATTTTTTAAAAAAAAAATAACTTTAAAAAAATTTCGAAAATTTAAAATTCCAAAAATTTTAAAACTTAAGGAATGAATGTTTATTTTAAACAATTTTTTAATCCGTCCCTTTTTTTCATAAATCTTTTATCATAAAAAATAAAAAAACATAAAAAAGGGAAAAAATTTTTTAAAAAAATAAGATACAACAAATTTTTCTAAATCAATATAACCAATCAACACTAAAAAAATTTTATGATACTAAACACAAGAAAACGTGACAAAAATAAAAAAAAGAAAAAAGCAAAAAAAAAAAAATGTATCAAAATTGGTTAAAACTCCAAAACCCCACTACCCAAACAACAATGCCCGGTTTTTAAGAGTTTGGTTTTCCGATATAAATGCTAATTAAAAGGCAATTTTTCCCTAAATGGGGAAACACACTGCAGCATGACTTAACAACATCGTTTGATGTAAAAAAAAAAAAAAAAAAAAAAAAAAAAAAAAAAGGGGGGGGGGAGGGGCTGGTAAAGTATGGAGAGAGAGAGAGAGAGAGAGAGGAGAGGAAGAGGGGAGAGAGAGAGGGGGGAGATCCATTTACGAAAAATTGAAGCAATCATTTATCATCGTGCAAACACTGCATTTAACATTTTGGGCACCCCGCACAACACATTTGTAATTGTTTAAAACATTATACATGGGCTGTATGTTTGATGCAGCTTGCAGGCAAATTTTTTTCGCACGCATGCACACACACCCCATGCCCAAAACACGTTCACATAATTTTTTTACACGTACTCACGGGTGCATACGCCACCAAACACGCATGCTTACATACCCGCAAGCCACACATGCTCACCGGGATATCCCCCAGACACACAAACACAACGCACACTACCACGCAACACGCACCCATACACCACGCACCACGCCCCCACACCCCGAAAATCACGCATGCTTTTTATACACACAAACAGACACACACACGTGGTGAAACATGCATACACTTTCACTTACACATACACTCAAACACCCCACTCCCCCCCCTCCTCTTCCCCCCTACACACACTCATGGGACACCCAAAACACACCCCCACCACACCACTCACACTCACAAAAGGCCACATAATGGGGCAAACTTTGGGAAAGTATTCCGAAAGTACTTTCACAAGTGCTGTGAAACTGCCACGGAGTGTTGTCTTCTAACACACTTTGACTTCTAAACAATGGGGGTTCCTAGGTTTTGGGGATCGAAAGTTTCTGTCCAGTAATGACCTAGTGTGGCTTTGTCGCTAGTCGCACGGTTGGGGGGGTTGGAGAAGTCGTCCCTATGTTGGAGGCAGCAGATCGTGTACGTACACCTCTGGCTGCTTCAGCATAGGTAGACTTTCTGTCCTGGGGATGTAACATAGGTCTGTTGTTCATCTCGGGCCTCACGGCTGGCGGCTGGCGGTGGTTTCCGGGAAACGTATGTTGGGGCAAGATTTCTGATGCCCTGGGGGCTGGGATGTATTTGATCGTCATAAAGCGCTTTTTTGGGCGCCCAGTCCTGGTGAGGAAGGGGGGGGTGTTTGTCAAAAAGCACAACCCTTCTTGACGGCAGGCTTCCCCAAGAGTAGCCGTCGACCGTGAAGCTTTGTCCCTCAGTGGATGTCGTCCAAGGGGGGGGAGGATGGAGGAGGCCTGGAGAGCAGCATGGGGGAAGACCTTTTTCAGCAGGTGGATCAGTTTTGTCCATTCTGTTTTTGTGACTGATCCTGCTTTCCAGTCTTTTATCCCCACGTGGAAGGTGACGTGCTTTATGTGTGGAGAGGGCGGGGTGTTGACAGCCACTGACACAAGTGTTTTTACTGTCGGCCTGGGTACTGACAGGTTGCAGACTTGCCGGCCACCCACTGACATCTTTTTCTCGTCCCCCCCTTTCAGCACGGAGTCACCTAACAAAAAGGGGGTTACACTCTATGGGACTGTTTTTGCTGGAGGGTTTTCAGGGGCTGGAATGGGGGTTTTTTTCAGGGTGCTTTTGGGAATGGGAATCAGAATTTGGGGTTTGGTGTATGCGGAAGGAGTGTGCGGGTGTCTGATGAGGTGTGTTTGTAAGGAGAGGCTGTTTGCTTTGGTTTTGTGTGAAGTTGCTGGAGTGTTGTTGCTTGTTCTTCTTTGTGTGAGTGTTGAGAGTGAAGAAGCGTCAGTCTTTGTTTTGTCGGGAGAGCAGGGCATATCTGTTGGATGTGTTTATATTGTATTCTACCTCTGTGAGTTTTTCTGCAAGTGTTTCAGTATTGTTGTCAGTCCTGACTGCTAATGTGTTTTGTGTTTTTTTGTTGCATGATTTGTTTGTATCTGTTTTTGGGTAGTATTGTTGATGTTGTGCTGACTATCTTTTAGTGATTGTAGTTTTGGAATTGATTTCTTTCATGTGGCCTGACTGGTTTTCTTGGTTGTTTTGGAGTTCCATTATTTGCTGTGAAACGTCTCTTTCTATCACCTTTAGGGAGCTCTTAACTCTTGTTTCAGCATCGGAGATGACCTGGCTGTTGTGTTTTGTTCTTGATCTATTTGTGATATTTGTGTTTTGATGTGGTATTTCTTTCCTGCATGTTGGCGATAGTGTTTGGCTGCAATGAGTTGATCATGAAGCATGGTTAAAATTTTCCCTGTTGTCCCTTTTGAGAGAGATTTTTGGTGCGTTGTCTTTTTTGTGTTGCGTTAACTGTTGTTGATGGAGAGGCTTTGGAGTGGAGTGTCCAGTTGGTCAGGGTTGGGGGGGGGGCAAGATTGATGATCGCATGGGGAAGGAGAGGGGGAGGGGGGGAGAGGGGAAGAAACATCTTGTTCTGCTGTGGGGGGAAAGGGGGGGAAAGGGATGGAGAGGTTTTTGGGGTGAAGGGTGGTTGGTTGGGGGGGATGTGGGGGAGGGGTGAGATTGAGGTTCGCATGGGGAAGCAGAGGGGGAGGGGGTGAGAGGCTGAGAATTTCCTTTTTCATTGGTGGAAGAGGGGGTGGGGTGGGGAGAGAGGGGGGTGTTTCAGCTTCTTCCTCAGGTGGGGGGGATTGAAGATCATTTGAAGGTCTGAGGGGGGGTGGGAGGTGATGGTCACATCGTCCCATTGGAGGGGGGAGGGTGGGAGGGTGGTCGGAGGGAGGGTGGGAGGTAAATGGGCAGATCCTCAATTGGAGGAGGGGATGATTCAGCCTGATGAGGGGGTGAGGACTTGGAGGGTGTGGGGGGTATGGGGTGGGGTGAAGTGGAAGGGAGGGTTGCTGGTGAAGAGGTGGAGAAGAGCGGCCATCACTGTCTGTTGTCTGGGCTGGCTGACATGGCTGGTCGTCAGGGGTGCTGTCACGTATGGCCAGCAGAGCGTGACGGCCCGAGGATACCACAGAACACAGGGCTTAGTAGCCGTTTCTGTGGTTACAGTTTGTGCTGCCAGCTTGTTCACAATTGTTTTAAGATTGTCAAACTCCTTCTCTACCCACTCCTGGCACACATTTCCTTGAACAAGGATTGTCCTAGTGGAATGGAACACGTGGATTGTCAAAAAATTTTCCTTCTGAACAAGAAACTTGAAAAAATGTTTTCCAAAGTTCACTGGGTAAACATAATGTAAATTCTGTTGGTACACTTATTTCTTTGGAATGGTTTGTTTCCAATTCTTTGAAAATAGTGGTGATGTTCAGTGGTTGGAATTTACCGCAGTACCTTTCAAATAGTACAAATCGCCACAAAGGGAAGTTATCGTAAAGCGCCTCAAATGTAACCTGGCAGGAATCATGAGTGTGGTTTAATTTTTTTCTTTGCTCTGGCTTTGGGAGCTCATAGACGAGTTGTGGGACGCATTGTTGGGCTGACACTAGTTGCTTGTGGTCATGGTTAACTGGTTTATATGATAGGAATTAGAAAAGAGTAAGGGAGGCCCGAAACTAAGAGGGGAAAAAAAAAAAAAAAAAAAAAAAAAAAAAAAAAAAAAAACCACGATGAAGATTAATGTCTTCTGCTATGTGCCATTTTAAGGGCTATCACATTTACAGGGTGATCTCCGCATTGCTCAGTTTTACTGTTTGTACACAAGTAACGGACTTATGTCTACACTAACCTGTGTTGGGCGATGACTGTCCAGCACAAAAACCCACAATGTATACGCTATCTGGGCCACATCCCCCCACAAAAGAAACTCTCGATCATCAAGCCATTACAGAAACACAATGCGCACCTGGCCTGGCCCACACGCTTCACAAAGAAACCCCCTTCAGAAACCACTTCATTTTCATCTTCAGTCGGCGTAGTGGTCCGGTTACAGCGTTGCCCCGTGAACGGGTTTTAAACATTGTTCTGTCCATAGATTCGGCTGGGCACTGATGTAGTTGAAAAAATGAGACTTCACAGAAAATAGTTAAAACTAATCATATTACTTTTTTCTTCTACCCTAAAAAAATTTTATACTTCGACAGGTCCAGCTGCACTCATCACACATTTTTGTACTAAAATTTTGGAATATATTTTTGAAAAACACCTTTAAACTGGAGAGCTCCTTACACACGTCTTGCCCAGCTTGACAGCGTTGTGTGTGTGTGGGGTGTGTGTGTTTTCCCCTTGTCTCTCTCCTTGGTCTTCTCCGTCCTCCTCTCTCTGAACATTTAATTGTTGTATGTCATTTTGAATATTGGTTGATTGGTTTACAACCTTTTTTGGGACTGAGGTTGGATGAAAGAACCCCTTTTCCCGCTTATTCTTTTCCCACTCCTGTCTCCATTTGATTTTTTCTTTTTTTCCCTTTTTTGCTGCCCCATCCTTCTTTGACGTTCATTTTCCCGGGTTCTCACGCTGCTTTTTTTCACTCCCACCACAGCCATACCCAAGTTCTTTATGTCGCATCCTATGGTCGAAGTCCACAAGGGAGCTTATCGACTTTGGGGCGGGGCCCGCGGGGACCCAGCCAGAGGGCCCTGCACTGCTGTTTGTGTCACTTTGGTGGTGTTCGTAGTGCCCGTTCTAAAGCTTACATACGCAGGACACCACCTACAAAGGGCCCCTACTGACACATATTAAAATCAGTTGCGGAGCTACACTGATTTGAACGCCCACCCGAGTGGCGACCATCACAAAGTCCCCCACGACCATCCCTCTGATCCCCCAAACCCCCAAAGGCTTTGACACAATCTCCCACAGGCACAGAAGTGAAAGGGAAAAAACCCATTTCAGGTCACCATGAAACCCGGTAGCTGAGGCAAACGAATCACAGTATTTTTTTTCATTGCATGATGATCAGTAGTATTGAGGATGATGTAATGCTGCTGCTTTGGAAGTGTTTTGGTGCTTTGAACTTCTTGACAGGGTTACAATCTACGGTTAATATAATAATAAAAATACCCCGGGCGTCAACAGCAAAAAGAGAGTACAACACCTGCAGTGTGTCAGGTAATTTGAGCACACTCTCAAACTGCATCCATAAAGTAAATGAACCTCGGTTGTGTGTCCCAGTCTTCCCAAGGAGCCCAAGCACACTCACTCTGGGAAGAGCCAGCCGGAGTCCGAAAATTTTCCCCATGACTTATGGGTTCGAAAACCCCTGACCTCTTCCGTCCGAAATCCAAGGCGCTAACCCCCTTCACCATGGCGGGTGGATTCTGTCTCTGTTTTTCTGTCTCCGTTGGGTTGCTCTCCCTTTTCTGCTTTTATTCCCTATTTCAATCTATTGAATCGCTTAATCAAAAACATGCATCTGTTTTAACATTAATGTTCGGGTCAGTTTTAGGGTTTTTTTATTAAATGCACATCTATCTCTTTTGTTTAAATGATTATCAATTTTATCCATCGGGGATCGGGGGTTGAATATTTTATCTGTCTCCTTCCTTTTAAAACATAGGTTTAACTTTTGTTGTTCAGCTGGGGGGTTTTTTACGGGGGGGGGGTGGCTATTATATTCCCTTTTGTCTCGGTTTTTTTTTGGATTTTGTTTGTTTTGTTGTGTTTTGTTTATTTTTTGTTTTTAGTTGGGTTGATTTTGTTTTGGCGTCCCCAATCAGGCAAGGGTCGGTGAAAAAAGTATGTAAATGCTTATCTGTCACCCTTGGGAAAAAAGATATGATTGATTTGTTCTCTATCTCTAAAAGTATTTACATTTAAGTCAGTTTCATATACAGATGATTTCGCTGAATAAATTTTCTTTTTTCAAATACGGGTCATATGTACTATATTTATTAATTGTTTCTCAACATCCCCTCATGGAGCAATGGCATATACGTGAATTTAAAATTTATCTGAATATAAAGTCTGTTTCTCTGTCTCTGTCTCTGTTTGTTTGTCTCTCTGTCTGTGTCTGTCTGTGTCTGTGTGTCGGGCTGTCTTGGGGACTGGATGTAAAAAAAGCACACGAGTGCTTATTCTTCTTTATCCTGAAATAAAATATTTTGCCTTGCCTGCCTCTCTCTTTTCTCCTTTTCTGTCTATCCCCTTATCTCTGTCCCGTCTGTTTGCCCCGCCTTCTGTCTGCCTCCCTTCTAATATCTCTCCCTCCCTCCCCCGCTCTCTCTATTTAGAAATCGCTCTCTCTCCCTCTCTCTGTCTGTCTCTACTGTCTGGCTATGGCTGTCTGTCTTCTGTCAAATGTATGTATGGCTGTCTGTCAGTCTGTCTCTTGTCTCTTGTCTCTGTCTCCTCTTCCCTTTTCCCCTTTTTCCCTCCCCTCTCTCTCCCCCTCTCCACCCCCTCTCTTTCCCCCCTCCTTCCCCCCCCCCCTCTCTCTCTCACCCTTTCCCTTTTCCCCCCCCCCCTCTGTCTTTTCCAAAAAGTATTCAGCCTAGTACACATAAAAAGGGGTGTGTTGGGAGGGGGTGGGTGGGTTGAAAGGTGATATAGTGACCAGGGGAAAAAAACGAAACCCCGACAAAAGAGCAGCAAAAAAAAATATGAAGAGGGGAGGAGAGAGGGGGAGCAAAAAAAGGGAAGAGAGAGGGAGAAAACATAAAATAAAGGGGAAGAGAAGAGGCGGAGAAAAGAGGGGAGGAGGGGTTTTAGGAGGAAGGGGAAAGAGAAGAGGAAAAAGAACAAGAAGGGGAGCAGAAAAACAAAGCAAAAAGGAGAGAAGGAAGAGAGGGGGAAAAAGTGGAAGAAATTAAAAAGAAAGAAGAGGGGGAGAAGGGAGGAAGAAGAGGAAAGGGAAAGGGCTTGGGGGGTGAAGAGAGAGGACAAAGATAAGGGAAGGGGGAAGAGGGGGCAGATAAAAAACGAGAGGAGAAGAGGAAGAAAAAGAAAAAAGATTTAGGAATTGAAGAAAAAGAAGATTTGCGAAGAAAATAATGCAAAGAAGAATAAGCAAAGAAGAAGAGTGAAAGAAAAGAAGAATGCAAAGAAAAAGAATGCAAAGAAAAAATGCAAAGAAGATGCAAAAGAAGAAGAATGCGAAAAGAAGAATGCAAGAAAGGAAAAGAATGCAAAGAAGAGAAAAGGGAAAAAAAAGAAGATGCAAAGAAGAGAAAATGCAAAGATCGAAGAAGAAAATGCAAAGAAGAATTGCGGAAAAAAGAAGAATCCCAAAGAAGAAAATGCAAGAAGAAAAAGAAGAAGAAGAAAAAAGAAGAAGAAAAGAAGAAGAAGAAAGAAAGAAAAAAGAGTTTATGATAATAAAGAAGAAGGGGGAGGGAAAAAGGGGAGGAGAGGAGTGAGGAGGGGAAAAACGAATAACGATTTTCATCACCACTTTATTTAGCGGCCCCCCTCTGTACAGTATCACACAGCCTCCATAACCAGTATTCCACACTGAAAGAGCCGACAGACCCAAACTGGCTACTGTTTTTTGTCGTCGTCGGTCCCCTCTGCTGTCTTCTTTTGTCGTCTGTCTGTCTGATTTTTGGGGCCCGGTATGCCCTGTCTGGGGCTGTGTTTGCCCTCTCCATGGGCCCTATGTCTCTTTCTTTTTCTTTATCTTTCTGTCTTCCCATTTATGTCTTCTTTTTTGTCTGGCGCTGGCTGGCTGGCTCTTCTCACTCTCTTTTTCCCTCTCTTTCTCACTCTCTCTCACTCTCTCTCACTCTCTAACTCCCCCCTCTCTCTCACTCTCTCTCTCTCTCTCTCTCTCGTCTCCCCTTTTCCCCCCTCTCTCTCCTCCCTCCTCTCTCTCCTCTCTTTCCCCCCCCTCTCTCTCTCCTCTCTCTCTCTCAAAAGTCCTTTCGGAAAACTTTAAACCGGGGGCCCCGTTCGAAAGCACGCAGAACACCTTTCGCCATGTTTAAATCCTGTTCCGCTTTTTTGAAGAGTAGCCATCAGTTCCGGGGGAACAGATTTAAAATTTACAAAACGCATACACACGGGACGGATAAAAAAAGCACAAAGCTTATCCCCCTTATCCCGAATAAAAGAATAATCAATTAAATCAAATCTCTCCCTCACTCACTTGAAAAAAGTCTTACGAGTTTTTATTAAGAACCCCTTGAAAAGGTCCCGAATTTTGTCACAAAATCAAACCCTAGAAACAAACCCCATCAAAAAAAAGGATCCATTTTTTTTCCCCCGTGGGGAAAGGGTAGACCTGTCAGTACTAAATAGCATTCCCACCCCTCTGGAAATTCAAGATACAATTCCCTTTTTGTCCTCTGCCTTTTCTACTATCACTGAATTTCCAGACGGGGGAATTCCCGTTCTTACATCCGCACCCCACAGGGCAATGGTGTCCTTTCTTTCTTTAGTTATTTTTTTGTTTCTATGCTGAATTGGTGACGAATTTGGAACCTTTTCGAATCGATTCTTTAAGGAAACTCGTACCAACTGTTCCCCAAAAAAATTCGCAAAACATCCCAATATTTTGAAATAGACAACTCTTTCTTTAAAACCCGGGAAAACTCTGGATAACATGTAAACATGTTTCAAGAATTTTGAATATGTAAACTTTAAAATAACCCCCTTTTAAGAGAGTTTTATTACCTAATGAAAAAGCGAAATGGCTTAATAGTGCCGTCAACTGAAGTTGCTCAATTATCAGCTTCTTCTTGACAGAGTTTTTATTTCAAAGGAATGACGCAAAAGCCGAGTGGTTAAAACCGTTCGAATTCAATCGTATAGTCCATGAAGGTCGTGTTCGAATCTCGGCGCGTCTGCAAAATAAGGGGTGGGAGTTTTTACGACCTTGCTAGGTCAACTGCAAAACATATAGTGCCAGTGCCCTTAATTTCCCTTCGAGTTTATACACATGCAGAAGACAATACTATATAGTGCAATGATCCCTTTTGTTCAATGTCATTGTTTGGGTGGGTTACGGAAACAGAACAAACATACCCAGCATACAATCCCTGAAGTCGGAAAGCGGCTACCTCATGAGTGGTAAAATACATCGCATACGCAAAACTCTCACCATTGGTGAACTTTTGGAGCTGTGGTGAAATACTTACAACAAATCATCGTTTCTAGCCAAGGACAGATAAAAAGTTCCTGGAGGATAGCAGAAACAAAGACTTTGAAATTGGATTTTTTGTTTGTTGCTGTTTGGTGTTGTCATTGTATTATTTCTACAAGGTGACAACATAAGGTCGCAAAATAGCCCCAAAGACGATGACCCCCCCCCTCCCCCCCAACCGAATCAACTACAAATCCATGGAATTCCTGCAGATTTCTAGCTACACAAGACAGTACAATTTCCATAATGTCATGCCCACCTCCTCTTGCCCGGCCATCACACGTTCTTACATCTACTCCCTCCCCCTCCCCTGTCTCTCCTCCCCTTTCCTCTCCCCCTCCACCATCATCATCCCCCTCCTCCCTCCTCCCTCCATAAAAAATCCCCCCCCCAACACACTATGTCATCCACGTTTCCCTCCTCTCTCCCGTACCCATCACTTTACCAACCATCGTCCAGTCTTCTGTGCAATTAATTATGACACAATATTGGTGACGGGAGGCGGGATACAACAGCAACGTCGTCTTCTCTCTTCTCTTTCGGCGTCACGTGGCAACGCCCTTCCTTTTGTTTAATAGATGGTTTTTATAAACCTAGCAAAAACACAAGGTGGGTGGGTGATATTTAGTATGGGTGTGGTTGCTGAAGATGGTTTTGCTTGCGAGTTTGTTTATATATATACAGTGAGTGAGGGAGTGAGTGAGTAGAGTGAGTAGTGAATTAAGTCAGTGATTGAATGAGGAAGTGGGCAGATTTCCTCTGCACCTGTGTGTGTGTGTTGTGTGGTGTGTGTGGGTTGTGTGTGTGTGTGGTTGTGTGTGTGTTGATTGAGTGTGTGTGTGTAGTGTTGTCTTTGTGTTGTGTGTGTGTGTGGTTGTGTGTGTGGTGTGTGTTTGTGTGTGTGTGTTGTGTGTGTGTGTGTGTGTTGTGTGTTGGTGTGCGCGTGTATGTCTGTGTGTGTAAATGTGTGCATGTGTGCATATATGTATGAATGTATGTATGTATGTATGTATGTATGTAGTATGTAGTATGTATGTTTGTATGAATGTATTATGTATGTATGTATGTAGTGTATGTATGTAGCATGCATGCATGCATATGCCTGTGTTGTATGTAAATGTATGGATATGTATTATGTACGATACGTATGTATGTATGTATGTATGTATGTATGTATGTATGTAAGTAGGTAAGGTTAGGTAGGTAGTAGGTTAGTAGGTAGGTAGGTAGGTAGGTAGGTAGGTAGGTAGGTAGGTAGGTAGGTATGTATTCATGCATGCATGCTATGCATGCATGTAGGTATATGTATGTTTGGGTTGTTTGTTTTGCTTTTTGGATACCATGTAGTTAATATGCTATATGTGTGTATTATGTCTATCTGTCTGTCTGTCCGTCTGTCTGTATGATGTATAGTATGCCATACATGCCATTCTTTCCATATAATCCTCGTTCCCCTTTCCAGTCTGCCTATCGCATCAAGCATGGCTCTGAAACAACCCTGGTCCATACCTTAAAACATGGCTCTCCATGCGTCTGACTTAGGGAAAATATCCCTTCTCACTCTTTTCTTGACTTATCGCTGCCTTTGTCAACGAAAGATCATTTCAATGCTCCTCTCAGTCTCCAAAACATGTTTGGTATTAAAGGCAAACAGCCCTCTCCTGGTTTTACTTCATATCTTTCAGATCCGAGTCCATACAGTTGGTCAGTAAAACAAGATTCAAATCCAGCACCTGCCAAACTGGAATGTGGTGTCCCTCAGGGATCAGTCTGGGCCCTCTTCTTTTTACCCTTTCATATGCTTCCCACTTCACATATAATAACCATCATCAATCAATTATCACTTTTATGCTGATGAATCTCAGATTCGAAAGCAGTGATACACCTGAAAATCTGCCTTCCTCTCTGACAAATAGGACCAACGCCTTCAAGATATTCAACACCAGAATGATACAAACAAGTTGCAAACTAAATCAGATAAAAAACCGAAGCCAGCTTGTAGGTACCAAACACAAAATTTCCTCCATTCAACAACGTCAATAGAATTCGGTATCACGTCAGTTTTCGCAATCCACGTCTGTTAAGTATCTAGGGTCGGTTGTCACACACACAGCTCCATGCAAAATTTATCACCAGCCAGACCCTGTCAGTCATGCTACTATCAACGACGGCGTATTAGTGGGAATTCCGAATACCTGTCCCACTGCTGCAACTTCCAAACTTGTCAGCTTCTGATCTCTTATTCTTTCACGTCTGGACTATTTGCAATTCTCTTTTTGGCTTGGCCTGCCAGCATCATCTGTTCCACTCCTTCAACATATACAAAACTCTGAGCCCGTCTTGGGGTCCTCAGACAGAAAAAATCTGAGCACATTACGCCCTCCTCTTGCAATCTCTCCACAGCTGCCGACTAACAGGAGATATGAGTAAACCACCAGATCAGTACCCTCTGTTACAAATGTGCCTCTACAATACTGCACCCTCCTCCTACCTCTGTGAATGTTTTTTCACTCTGTACACAGCTTCTTCGCTCCCTCCGCGCAGATACTCTGTCCTTAAAAATACCTAGATTCAATCTATCTACTGTTGGCTGCCGCTCTCTCTCTGTTTTACTAGTCCTTGATCTGGAATGTACCTCCCTCTCTCCCTCCGGCAAAAGCCTACTTAATGACACTTTTAAATTCAACCTAAAGACACACTTATTTCAAACCTAAGATTCTCTCCTTCTGTTTCCATCTCTTAGCTGTTCCTGCCTTCAACATCTATCTGCCAAAGTGTGTAACCTTTGTAAAGTGCTCGCCACGCGCCCGTGTGTGGTGTGTGGTGTGTTGGGTGTGTGTGTGTTGTGTGTGTGTGGTGTGTGTGGGGGGTGGTGTTGTGTGGTGTGTGTGTGTGTGTGTTTTGATTTTACGTCTGTACACTAAAGTGATAGTAGACGCGTCCCCGTGTGTGTGCGGGTGTGTGTGTTGTGTGTGTTGTGTGTGTGTGTGTGTGGTGTGTGTGTGTGTGTGTGGTGTGTGTGTGTGTGTTGTGTGTGTGTGTGTGTGTGTGTGTGGTTTTGTGTGTGTGTGTGTTTGTGTGCGGCGCACGTGTGGTTGTGTGCGTGTGTGTGCGCGTGCGTGCGTGTGAGTATATGTGAAATTTTGTTAAAAACTATAAATTGTTATTGATTGCTTGTGTGTTTTATATTCGAATGCAAGCGCTTTGATTTGTTTTTAACAAAGATGCGCTATATAAGCCCATGTATAATCTATTACATTATTATTATCATCATCATCCACATCATCATCATCATCATCATCAAATCATCATCATCATTATTATTATTAATTATTATATTATGTATTATTATCTATTATTATTATTATTATTATTATTTTTATTATCATTATGTAGGTAGTATGTATGTATGTATGTATGTAGGTAAGTATGTAATGTATGTTTGTATGTATGTATGTATGTATGTATGTACTGTATGCATCAGCACAGGCAGCAGGCAGGTAGGCAGGTAGGTAGGGTTGGTAGGTAGTAAGGTAAGGTAGGTAGGTAGGTAGGTATGTAGTAGGTAGGTAGGTAGGTACGTGTTTGCGTACGACGTACGTAATACGTAAGTAATGTATGTAGATAGAAATGCATTTATGCATGTATGGTATGCACGTACCTGTTTGTATCATGTGTACATAACTCACAACACATACACACGCACATACGCACACCGCACACAAGTGGGCTCACACACACACATACACACAAAAACATGCACTCCCCTTCCCCCCCTCCCACACTCACACACGGAACAAATATTAATCTATCTATATGCACAGTTACCTGTATAAATTTATTACTACTCTACTCTCTCTCGCTGCTCCTCTGTACTCAAACACACACAAACACACACACACCACACACACACCACACACACACACACAACACACACACACACACACACACACCACGCACTACACAACACGCATCGCCCAACACACAGTATATATACTGCATATGTTGTGTGTGTATACATTTAATTATATTTATATAAATGCAAGTTTTTCACGGTGGAGACATGCTTCCTCTAAGGTGTGACAACGCAGGCTGGTCAGTGAGTGGATACGCCCGGGTACCACACGACCCAGCCCCCAGGTAAGGGCTGAAAACTAAAAGGGCAACTCAGTGGCGGAACAGGTTTAAGAGAGAACCTGTCTCCTGGTGAAGGCCAGTACAGAGGATGTTCCTCCAGGGCAGACAGGAACTCTGGAAGCTCAGTGACAGCAGCCAGAGAACTACCACCACTCACTGTTAATTAGAAAAAACACGCCGAAGTCGGAGCGCCGGTCCTGTCTTGTTCAGCGCTTAACGGCAGCGCAACACATTCGCTGATATGGGCAGGGAACAATGTTTTGCTGTCTGATCGCTTGCGTTTTGACGACGGAAGAGAACACATTTTATTTGACCAACACCACAGCTTTCTTTAGGACAACGTAAGTTAAGGTACATAAATAGGTTATTTTTTTCTTTTACATTGAGAGCTCCACTTCGCTTGCATATAGCTATATCACCTCTCATGAGATATAGCGTGATATAGATTCGTTATCCTCACATCATCATCTCATCATCATCAGCAGCAGCAAGCAGCACAGACACAGCAGCAGCAGCAGTCAGCAGCAGCAAGCACCACTGGACAATACACAAAACAGGAAAAGAATAGCTCCAAAGAACAAACAAGCAAATAACAACAACAAAAAACCAACCGGAAAAACCAAAAAACGAAACGAAACAAAAACAAAACAAACACCTGCAGTCAATATCTATCAGAATTTAACTCTTTCTACTAAACAGGAGAGGAAAATCACTTTGTTTTTTCATTTTGGGGGTGGGGTATCAGATTCCATAATTCTCCTTAACACCTGTGAACTGTGAATAATAAGCAGACATAGATTTCTTAGGAACCTTCAGTGTTTTTCCCTCCCCCCCCCACCCCCCCCCCTGGTCCATGATCGATACCCCAAAATCGTAAACCAAATCCCTGCCAACATTCTTTAGATTCGCTCTGGTCAGGTGGATTATGATGGCGGTGTACAGTACAATGTGAATCGCCAGGGTTAGGATTGTATGGTTTCTCTAATCTGTGCAAAATGGAAAAGAGAAAAAAAAGTGGGAGCGTTTGAATTTATGATTCTTGGGTATCGCCATTTTTTTGTGGTTTTTTATTGTTGCTTTTATCTATCTTTTTACTTTTTTTCTGTTCGTCACTGTATCTGTCCCTGGTTTGGTCAATGTGTGTGTTTGTGTGCCTGTCAGTGTGTGTTCCCTGTCTTTGTCTGTCTCTCTGCTGCCTGGTCGGTGTGTCCCCCCAGTTACTGTCTTTCTGTCGCCTGGTTGTCCTGTCGTCCTTGTCCTATCTGTCTGTCGTTACATCAGATAGATAGACAGACAGACTAACAGACAGACAGACAGTAACGTTATTATAACACAGACGATCATAACCAGAGAAACAAGGAAACCGATAAAGAGAAGATAGAGAGAGAGGAAGAAGAGAGAAGAGAGAGAGAGAGAGAGAGAGAAGAAGAGAGAGAGAGAGAGAGACAGAACAAGAAGAAAAGAGGACAAGACTGAGACAGAGACAGAGAGACAGAGAGACAGAACTGACTGAGAGATCCAGACAGACTGAGACAGAAAGAGAGAGACCGAACAGAGAGACAGAGAGACCAGAGACTGAGAGAGACAGAGAGACACCAGAGACAGAGAACAGAGACAGACAGAGACAGACAGAGAGACAGACATAGAGAACACCGACCAACCAGCGAGACAGAGACAGACAAGAGAGAGAAAGAGTGAGGAGAGACACTACACTGACACTGAAAGTAAAGAGAGAGAGTGAGAGAGAGAGAGAAAAGAGAGAGTGAACAAAGAGAGAAAAGAGAGAACAGAGAAAGAAAGAAAGAAAGAGACAGGGGACAGAGGCAGAGACAAAGAGAGAGAGACAGAGAAAGAAAGAAAGAAAAAAGAAGAAAGAAAGAAAGAAAGAAAGAAGAAAGAGAGGAGAGAGAGAGAAGAGAGGGGGGGGGGGGGCTGGCATTGAAAAAACATCAATCAGATAATGTCAATCAACTTGTAGTGTCCGCACAAACTGTCCCCACAAAAGAAAAAAAATGCAAAGAAGGGGAAAAAAAAATGCAAAGAGAATAATCAAAGAAGAAAATGCAAAGAAGAAATAGTGCAAAGAAAAAACAACATCAAGAAGAAAAGAGAACAAGAAGAACAAGAAGAAGAAGAAAAAAAACAGCAAAGCCCCGATAGGACGTTAAGGAATGTTATAAGAAGAGTTAAACCTGGAGAGGATAACGATAAAGGGAACTCGCTGATTAGGCCATTTAAATGTAGTTATATTATCGCCGCCTAGATTCCTCGGAAGTAAGCTACCTTACAATTAAACACAGAAACCTGAGACGTATTCGTAACTGTACGAATGAATCAAGGGAAGAGGGTAAGAAACAAAATATCCTGCAGAAAGGATTTAGATTGTACGCAATAGAAATAGAAGGAAGCAGCTTAAGACAGGAGCATATCATTCAATAGATAAGAAGTGATCGTGAAAAAAAAAGACGGGTTGTACCGTGCACAGAGTAAGAGTGGTCACACTTAGTTCGAGATTCATCATTACGACTAGCGCGTATTAACACTTCGAGAACGTATAACGAGCTGTTTGCGTATGATCTTTTGACAAGTTAGATGCTATCATTTTTTTCCCGATCGTAGTTGCCAGAAACGATCAAGAAAATTATGCTTTACTAAATCTGGACTCTATAAGAACGTTGTATTCCTTATTGAAGACGAGCATGCCGTTATGAAATAGATTCATAGTTAGTCCGTATAGAAGACTCAGGTAGGGGGGGGGGGGGGGGGGGGGGGGGGGGGGGGGGGGGGGGGGGGGGGGGGGGGAAGAAGAAGAAGAAAGAGAAGGACATCAAAGAAGAAGAAGAAGAAGAAGAAGTAAGAGAAGAAGAAGGAGAAGAAGGAGAAGAAGAAGAAGAGAAGAAGAAGGAAAAGAAGATAGAAGAAGAAGAAGAGAAGAAAGAAGATAGAAGAGAAGAAGAAGAAGAAGAAGAAGAAGAATCAAGAGAAGAAGAGCGATGGAGATAGAAGAGGAAGAGAATAATAGAAAGATGCAAAAAAGGCAAAGAAGAATACAAAGAAATAAACTGTACGTACAAGAATGCAAAGAAGAACGGCAAAGGAGAATCACAAAGAAGTTGAATGTAAAAAAATTAAAAAAGGTTAGTTTCAATCATATCAATGTGCTCATTACAAGAAAATCTGTGCTTTTGATTCTTTTCAAAAACGCCATCATTTTTTTCCGATCGGACGAGATGAAAATATGGATAGACTTTTAGAAACTGTGACCAAATTATTCGATACTTATAAAAACCCTCAGGGGGACGATTCTGTTTCTAGTAACGTATTTGGACAAGCTGAGTAATGGAGTTTCGTGAGGGACAAACAGTAAAAATAACTAATAAAGAAAACAAAACAATAACCACCCCAACAACAAATGCAATAAAAGGGGATGAAGTTTAATAGTTATTGCAGAAGTCCCTTTGTGTGTGTGTGGGTGTGTGTGTGTGTGTGGTGTGTGTGTGTGTGTGTGTGTGTGTGTGTGTGTGTGTGTGTGTTTTGTGTGTGTGTGTGTGTGTGTGTGTTGTTAGAGAGATGAGAGAGATTTAAAAAAAAAAATTTCTTTTTTATGGAGGATAATGGATATATAAGCACTCTTGTGCTTTTTTACGTCCCTGTCCGTGTGTATGCAGAGTTGTGTAACTGTCTCTGTTCCACCGACAACGATGGCCTACTTTACGGAAAAGCGGAACAGGATTTAACGTGTGCGCAAGGATGTTCTGCGTGCTTCGCACACGGGGCCCTCGGTTTTTTTTAAAGTCTTCATCCGAAGACTTTTTGGTGAAGGAGTGGAGTCTGCACTGAGGTTAACTCCAGAGAGTAAAATCTCCAACGACCCGGACTCGAACTGGTCGAGGAGATGGAGAGAGAGATGAGAGAGAGTGAGAGGGACGGAGAGGGATGAGGAGAGAGAGAGAGGGGAGAGAGAGAGAAGGAGAGAGAGAGACAGAGACGAGACGAGACAGAGACAGAGACAGAGGAGACAGAGAGAGACAGAGACAGAGCAGACAGAGGACAGACAGAGACAGACGACAGACAGAGTCAGACAGAGACAGACAGAGACAGAGACAGAGAGAGACTGCATTAAAGGAGTTAGTTATTGAGAAAAAAAAAAACAAAAATATAAATCTCTGAAAAGAGTGTTCCTAGAGGCTTTTCCTTAAATGGTAAAAAGAAGCCCGGGGCCACAAATACTGAATTAGCAGCACAGATTACGTAAATGATCGAAATTGATCGTCATTGCATCAGGTGTAATATCCACGAATAGGTTAACAAGTGACCGATATCGTTTTCAGGATATGTATATAGTAACACCACAATTGAACTGGCGTTACTTATACACAGCTAGATCACAAATCAACAAACAAGTAACCAAATTTCATGCATGTTGCCATGAAAACAAGTAAATATGGAAAATCCCCAAAATGTAATTTTGATCTTTAGAAATTAAAGTAGGGTTATAAGTTACAGGGGGTCCCAATAACCTATATGGTCGTAGGGGAGCGAGGCATAGAGACTTCAGCTTCTCTAGGGGCCAGCGTTATTGAGGGCGGCGCATTCCTGTCCTCACTGCTTTACCTTTCCTGACCCTAAAGAGGGCAGGTACCAATTTACAGCTGGGCGAGCTGGGTAAGCTGTACTGAAAACCAAGGCGCTCATCGGTCACCCATCCAATGGTAACCGTCTGGAATGCTGCTTGACTTTGTACTGGGCGAATGTGAGTGCTCTGACATATTAGTTATCCATCCCCTGAAACTTTAACTAATAGCATAATTCAAGAACTATGCTGTCACGGACACGTTTTTAAAACTATGTGTGTAGATTTACACAGACTCTTTTCTATCTGTACACAGCACCTTTTAACACATACACCACCCCTCCTTCCCTTTAGTTTGAGTTTGTGCAGGGTCAACTCCCATGTCTATCCTTAGAACTTTACCCCCCTTACTTCACTTCCCATTGTCTTAATCCTCCAACCAACACCCTACCACGCACGTACTATCGGCATAACGCTTTCCAAACAAATAGAAAAGCTGGATCACTATTTCAGCTCTGCAGACATCACACACAAAGTGAATCATACCTCACCATCAATGTGAAGCAATGGATGCGATGCGCTCACAGAGCGAGGTCAAGTGGAGTGACGTCCTATTGGATGAAACATGGCGGGCCCTCACGGTCTGGTCATTTGCACTGTCGCCTATTTACTGGTACCATACATGCAAGCGTTGCTGCGTGCGTCATTGATGCAGCAGACGTTTCCTCTTTCTCTGGGCTTTTCGGCTTTGTCTTGCTTCATACTTCCGACAGTTCATCATGACTTGCATATATTCTTGTGTGTGTATCTTAGGGAGTGGTTTTTGTTGTTTTCGTTTTTTTTCGTGGTTTGATTTTACGATTTGTCTGTCTGTCTGTCTGTCTGCATCTGCCTTTGTTATTGTTTCTGGTATATTTGTAAATTTGGTCTCTTTTTCTCTCTATTATTATTACATGCGTGTTACTATGATAAAATTTTCCTTTAGATGAAAGAAAATTCTTAGATAGATGCCCATTTTAAGTCAATGGTATGATTATTCAGCTGTATTGGTTATTGATTAAAGCTTGTACCCCCCCCCCCCACACACACACAGGAAGGACTAATCATATCCCACACCCCTAATATTAATAAGGCTTTGTATGTTTGCTTCAGACTTGAGTTTTCCCTGTCGGGGATGGCGGGGGGGGGGGTGGTAGGGCTGTCAGTCATATAGCATCCCCACCTTCTGAATTTCTGTGCCAGAATTCCCTTTTTATTATCCTTCTCTTTGTTCCTTTTCTTCATTGTCACAATCTTTGCT
>JASPKP010003108.1:0-20840 GCA_030674155.1 Stramonita haemastoma | reverse complement strand
TGCCACAGGCCCCGGCCCCAAACACGCTTTCCGGAGACTTTTTGGGAAAGTTCTGGGGGTACAGGGGCCCGTTTTTTGCCCTTTGTCCCTTTAAAGGGCCCTGTAACCTAAAAAACTTCGGGGCCCGGCCGGGGGCTGAAAAGGGGCTCTTGCGTCCCGTTTTGGCCCCAAAGGACCTTTTTCTGCGCGGGGTGGGTAATGCGGGGGAAAGCTTGCGGCCCCGGGGTTGGTTTTTGTTTGCCCAGTGTTTTTTTTGTTTTGCGGCATGTGGAGAGGCCCCCCTTTTTGGGTGGGGGCATCATTTCCCTTTGTATATTGTCATTTTTTTCGTGTGCCCTTTGCTTGGTTTTTGTTTGCGTCACTGCACCCCGATTCCCCTTGCCAGAAACTAGCTTTCTAAAGTTCTTGGGGGCAAACGGTTTTCACCAAAACAGGCCCGGGCGCCAAAACGCGTGGGGAGGGTTTGGGAAAGTCGGTTTGGGGGCCGTTAATTTTTCCCAAATTTTCCCCCTTGGGTTTTCCCTTTGGGGGGCCCCGAAAACCCCTGCAAATTTTCGGGCCCGGCCGGCCCGGGTTTTTAAAGGCCCCAAAAAGGGGCCCGTTTTGGGCCCCCAAAAACCGAAAACCTTTTTTTCTGAAAGGGGGGAGGGTTTTTCCCACGCGCGTGCCCCGTTTGTGTTTTGTCAGGTGTTGTTTTTGTACGCGCTGTGGACGGAATCCGAAACAAAAGTCTGGGGGTGCATCATTGCCTGTTTATTGCCCATTTTTATATTCCCTTCCTTGGTTTTTTTTTCCCGTATTCTGCCCCTTTAATTACCTTGCCAAAAAATTTTGCAATTTCAGCTCTTGAGGGCTGGGGGTTTTCCGCCACGGGTCCGGCCCCCACACGCGTGGGGAGATTGTGGGGGAGGGGGAAATTGCCCGTAACAGTGCCATGTTGCTTGGCGCCTTGGGGTCCTTTAAACTGTGAAAAAATTTCGGGGTCGGGGCCGGGGCCGGAAAAGGGCTTAGGGGCCCCTTTCTTGTCCCCAAACGGCCCCTTTTTTCTGCAGGGGGGGTGGGGAAATGCGTGCACGCAGGGCCATGCGCGCGTGGTGTTTTTTTCAGTGTGTTTTGTGTCCGCGGCATGTGGAGGGGCCCCCTTCCCTTGTTGTGGTGCATCAAAGTGTATATTTTCATTATTATAGTGGGGACCCCCTTTGGTTTTTTTTTGGACAATGGAACCCCATTAACCCTTTCCAGAAACTACATTTTTTCAAACCTTTGAGGGCTGCGGGGTCGCCACAGGCCCCTGGTTTCAACCATGAAGGGGTTGACAACCAGTTCCCCCCCATTCCCTCTCTCTATTCTGCCTTTTTCCGGGTTTTGTTGAGTTCTAGGCCCCGTCCATTTTACTGATGATGTCCTCCCCATCTCTCCTTTGGTTTTGCCTCTTTTTTTCCTCCTTGGGCCCTGCCTTTTGTATTGTTTTTCCAGAAAAAAAAAAAAAAAAAACCGCCTATTATTTTGGAAAAAAAAAAAAAAAAATCAAAGCGTTGCCCTTGAAACCTGTACAACACAAAAAGCAAAACAATTTAAAATTAATTTAATTTTTGCAAACTCGAATGTAAACACGCATGCACGCAACTCGGGGCCCCGCCACACACACACAACACCACACACACACACACAAAACACCCCAAAACCCACACAAACCACAAACACAAAACACACACCCCAAAACACACACCAAACAATGGCAGACACAAAAAATGTACAAACTTACACCCCATTCTATCACTCCCCCTTTCTTCTCCCCAAATTTTTTTCCCTTTTTTGAATTTCTCAGACAGTAGCTTTGTTTTTACTTGGGCATATGAAGAAAAAATTTCCTTGGGACAAAATATGCAAAAGTGTGCTGTTTTTCACCGGGCAAGTCAGGGGCCCCGTGGGGGGGGGGAAACCCTTAAAAATGGGAGAGGAAAAGGTTACGTTTTCCCGTCTTTCTGGCCAAAAAGCAAAAAAGAATGAAACCAAAGAAGGCAAAACAATAGATGAAATAAAAGACCCAAAACAGGGAAAAAAAGGAAGGAGAGAAAGAAGGAATTGTTAGCACGGGACTTTAAAAAAAAAAAAAAAGGGGGAAGCTGTCTAACTGACAGCCTCCCCCCTTTTCCCCTAAAGGGAAAATTTGTCCTTTCTGATTTTCCCCAGTTTTGAAAATGGGAAAACCATTATCTTAAACACATTTGTTTTTTGTGTACACGAAACTGGGTCGTGATTGGGGGTTTTTTTTGTTTTTTTGGGGGTTGTTTTTTTTTGGGGGGAGGTTTTTTTTTAATTGCATTTTTGTTTTGGTTTGGGCTTTTTTTGGTTTTAGTTTCCCTTTAAATGCACTTCACTAATACTTTTTAAAATTTTTTTCAGACTGATTGTTCATGTAAAAAAATCAATCCCCTTCTTGGGCAATTTTCCAAATCTGGAAAAAAATTTTTTCCCCCCGAATTTCATTTTAAACAGGAAACGCACCCCGGGCCTTGGTTTATAGCTTCATCCCAAGGCTTTGACATTCGGGTTCCCCCTTTTTTTTCGTCAAATTTGGGAAAAAAGGGGCGGACTGGGAATGAACCCAGAACTTTCCCCCGGTTTACTTGTTTGGCGGGGAAAAATCCAAGGGAAAGTACACGTGCTAAATTCAGCGACGTTTTTAAATTAAAGGTTTTTTTTTCCCCTTGGACCGCCCCCAATCGCTTTGTGAAATGCCCTGCTGATTCTTTTTTAACTTTCCCGGTTTGAGTCAAGCTTTTGCTTCTGAAAGATCACCAAAAAAACTATTTTTTTATTTACTGGATTTTGGGTTTTTGATGAATATTTTTTGAGTTTATTTTTTTTGTTTTCAATAAGCCCCATGTGATTTTTAATTGGCAAAAAATAATTTTTGATTAGTTTCTGATTTTTTTTTTCTGATATTTATTTACATTCCGGAAAGGGTAAACCCCTGTTTTCTGTTTGAAATAGCGACAAAAAAAATTTTTTAAAAGGGTTTTTTTGTTTATTTATGTTTTATTGATTTATTTATTTATTTTTTTTTTACTTGCGGGTTTGGAGTCAAGGGGTTTGCTGTCACGAGAAAACGTACAGGTGAAAGGGCGTGATGGCAGAGTTGCCTTCAAGCTGATTCCTCATCAGGCCTGGGGAAACAGCCCTTGTCCCGTGCCAAAAAAATGGGTTTTTTTTCTTTCATTTAACCTGATGGATACAAGCATGACGGCAGTCCCCAAATGACTGTGATAATAATTTCCTTTTTGGGTTTGTTGTTTGTTTTTTTGCCCGTCAGGGTTCCACATGACCCCCAAAAAACAGCAGAGGAGGCAGCTGCTTTTTTTGGGGAAAATTGGGCAAAAAAATTTGTTTAATAGTGGAGATGCCTTGCCCAAGTACACCCCCCAAAACCCCTTCTGGGGCAAGAGGGAAAAAAAAGGGACAGTAAAGCGTTGGAATGTTCTTCAAAGGCCAACAAACCCCAAGGCTTGAAGCACAAAACGGCCCTGTGAAAAAGTAAAGCCTCCTATTCAAAAGGGGTCCTATTCGATCACTAAGACAAGCATTAAAGGGGAAATTTAAAAATGAGGGGGAAAAGAAAGCCCCCCGATCAAAACCAGTTTTCTCATTTTTGCTTTTCCCCCCAGCATCAAGGGTTTTAAAATTTAATCAAGAACTGGGAAAAAGCCATGATCATAAGCCTTCCCCTTTTGCGCTGCCCCCAGAAATAAATTTTGGGTGGTTTATTTGAAAATTTTACAAACATGATTTTTCACCCGGCCAGTTTAAAATTTTTATTTTTTCTTGTGGTTTAAAGCTGTTTGGATACTGCCACATTGTTTGGAGAGGGTAAATGCTTTATTCTTTTTCTAAAAGCAATGCCCTGCCCATTTTAAACAGTGTCCTTTGGGGTAAACTTGCACTATTTTCCCCTTTCCTTTTAAAAACACGTTACTGATTGAGAGAAGAAGAAAAGAAGAAGAAGAAAAAAGAAGAAGAAAGAAGAAGAAGAAGAAAAGAAGAAAAAAAAGAAGAAAAAAGAAGAAGAAGAAAAGAAAGAAAAAAAATAGGGAAACAACAAAAACCCAACAAAAAACAACAACAACAACAACGACGACGAACAAACGACGACGACAAACGAGGGACGCGACGACGTTAAAAAAAAAAATTTTTAATAATAATAATAAAATTTAATAAAAAATAAAAATTAATAAAAATTATGTTTAAAATAAAATTTTAAAAATTGAAAATAATAATAATTTTGAAAGGGTTTTTGGGTTTATTAGAGGATCATTTTTCATTACTTTTAATTTTTTTTTTTGTTTTTCCCATTTCCCCGGCCCGTTCCAAGCTTCTTTTATGTTTTTATTTTGTGGGGGGTTTTTTTGGTTTTTTTTTCAGGGGGTGGGGGTGACCCTTACTGTTTTTTTTTATCGTTTTTTGTTGTTTGTTTTTTTGGGTGGGTTTTTTTGGGGGGGGGGGTTGTTTGAATTTGTTTTCTGTTTGCTTTTGATATTTTCCCCCCCTTTTGTGTATATTTTTATGAATTAAAAAGTTTTTGGACATATTGAAACCGGATGAGATTTTTTAAAAACCCTGATAAAAAATTCCCTTTTTTCAATTTAAAAAATTTAAGGGGTTTTTGTGATATTGAAAACTGATATTTATTGTTTTTTTTTAACCTTTTTTGTTTTTTTAAAAACCAAAAAATGTTTTGCTGAGCAAAATTTTACTTTCTCGTGTACCCGAGCGCCCCCCTTGCCGGGCCCCGCCCGCTCGGTTTTGTGCGGGACCCGGCGCACGTGCGTGTGTGTGGTGGGGTGTGGTTTTGTGTGTGTGTGTGTGTTTAGGGTGTGTGTGTTTTATGTGTTTGTGTGTGTGTTTTTGTGTGTGTATTTTGTGTGGTGTTGTTTTGTGTGTTTTGTGTGTTGTGTGGTGTGTGTGTGTTGTGTGTGTGGGTGTGTGTGATTTTTTGAGTGTTTTTTTCTTTGTCTTTTTTTTCTTTTTTGTTTTTTTTTTTAAATCTTTTTTTTTTGTTTTTTTAAAAATACTTTTAATTTTTAAATTTTTGGGGGCTGTTAAATTAAAATTTTTGTTAAACAATTTTGGGTTTAAAATGTAAAAATTTTTCTCCTTTTTTTTCCCTTTCTAGATAGATGGCTTGTTAAAAAAAAAAGGAAAACCCAATGTTTTTTTAAATGTCCCTTTGGGAAATAAAAAATTTAAATTAAATTTTGGGACTTGACTTGTTTTGATTTGGGAGGGAAAAGGGGAGGGGAGGAGAGGAGGGGGAAGAGGAGGAGAAGAGAGGGAGGGGAGGAAAGGGGAGAGGAAAAAGGAGAGGGAAGAGAAAAAGGAGGGGGAGAGGGGGCCTTGAACGGGAAGTGTAAGCACCCAATTAAAACGAGGGCCCCGTGAAAACCCACCTTTTTAGGGGGGTTCCCCTTTAACCCCACACAGTTTTGGGAAAGGGAAAAGGGGGAAAAAGGGGGGAATTGAAAAGGTTGGGTACCTTATCTATTACTTATTTAAATATAAAAAAAGGGGCCCTTTCCTTCCCGCTTGTGTCAAGGGGCGGAAACCCCCAATCTTTGGTTTTTTTCCCCCTTAGGGAAAGGGGTTTTTCATGCCCATTTTGGGGCGTTTTTTTTCCCGGGTACGGAAAAATTTTTGGTCAATTTTTGGGGTTTTTTTTTCGGTGTTTTTTTTTTTTTTTGGGGGGGGGGGGGTTTTAAATTTTTACTTTTTTTTGGGGGGGGGGGACAAGGGGGAAGGAGGGGGGGGTGGGGTGCCCTTTTCCCTTTGGGCTAAGCCCCAAAGGGTTTTAAATCAAGGGTGAAAAATTTTTGTTGCGTGTGCCCCCCCCCCCCTTTTATTTGTTCTTTTCCCCCCCCCCCCCCCCCCAAACCAAGAAAAAAAGGGGAAAGCCACTTTCTGTTTTTTGGGGAAAGGGGTTCTAAGCACAACTGTGAGAATTAGAGTGGGGGGGTGCTTTTTTTAAAAAAAATATTGTCAAAAGAGTTTTAAATTTGTACCCCCAACAAACATATATTTACAACACATGCAAAACACACACACACAAAAACGCACACCACACACACACACACACCACCCCCCCAAAACACACACACACTCACACTCACCACACAAAACACACAAACCACACACACACACACACACACCCCCAAATTTAAAGATTTCAAAAAATTTTCCCCTTTAAAGGTGGGTTTTTTCAGGGCCCCCAGAAACCCCCCCCAGAAGGGAACGGGTTCCTTCACCCCTGCTTTTTAAATTAAACCCCCCCAAAGGCCCCCCCATGCTTTTTCCCTTCCCGGGGCAGTCGCTCCAAATTCCCTGTAAGAATAGTCACACTTTTTTTTTCTTTGGAAGAGAAATTTGGTCGGGGGGAAAAAACCGGGAACTGCAGTTTCCCAAAAACCCCCCCCTGCTGAAACCGACTGCGGGAGGTTTTCAGTTTTCCCCGAAATGGCTGATTTTGGAAATTTCCCTTTCCCCCCCAGCCTTGAAGTCGCTGAGCCCCCCTTCCCTTTCCTAGGTTCCTTCTGTTGGGCCCCCGGGGGAGGGCCCCCTTCTGGACACTTATTTCCCCCTCCACCCCCATCCCCCCCCTTTTCCCAAACCTACCTCGCTCGCCCCCACCCCCCCCCCCCCCCCTTCACCTCCCCCCCATTTCAACTTTTTTTTTGTGGTTTGGCCCCCAAAACCCCCTCCCCCACCAGCCCCGGGGTGGTGTGGGGCATTTTTCAAAAACCCCCAGCCTGTGGTGGGACAAGGGGACCCGTGGGGTAGCCCGGGGGAAAGTGCCCAGCCTATGTGTAAATCCCGGGGATCATTTTTCCAAAAACCCCCCCCCCCCTTTCCCCCGCCCCAAACTTTTTAAGGATTTTGGAAGATAAAATTTTGGTGTTTTTGGTTTACAAACACTTCATGCATTTCCCCAAAAGTTTAATAATGGTGAAACTCCCTGACTGCTGGACTTAAGGGAAAGGGGAAAGAAAGCCTTGTTTATCAAGAGGGCTGACAAGGGAAAACACCCAAGACACCACCCCCAAATCCACCCCCATTGCCACCCCCGGAAACCAAAACCCCAAGGAACAATTTCCCTTCCTGGAGAGGAGGACTTTTTTGGTAACCAAGGAAAGGACGTTTTTAAGGGTAGAACTTGAAACCCTCCACACAGACCACAACGAACTTTTGCCCTTGAAAAGGAACGGGCACCCAGACTAGAGATGTGAAAACAGCCCTGCTCCACTAAAACAAGACACTGGGGAAAGAACATTTTGACCCCCCCCCCCCCCCCCCCGTGGCCAAGAAGCGGGAAAACGCCCAACCAGCAGGATTTCAGGCCGAAAAGCTTGTTGTGTTTAGCTGTGAGCTGTCATTGCCACTGTTGGTACGGTGACGTGGAAACTTCAGCCATAAATCTCAATGTGGGGTACCCGTTAAAAATTTTTTTTTTTTTTGGGCGGGACACTGGATTATTTGGTTTTTTTTAATTTAATTATGTGAAAGTCTAGTCTTTTTTCCGGTTAGGCCTTTTTGGGCGCATTTTGGAAGGCACGGGCTCGCTTGCATGCCACACACACTAAAAAAACCAAAAAAACACGAACACACCCCACGCGCACACACCTGACACAATAAAAAAAAAAGCACACACGCGCGAAAACACGCACACGCCCGGGGCGCGCAAAAAAACCCCCAAAACACCCACTTTCACAACCCCCAAAAAGGCTTTGTCATGACTTTGTTCTTTTAAAATTTTAATTTTTTTTTTTCTGAGGTAAAAATCTTTTGTGTGTGTTAATTTTTTTGGTTATTTTATTTTTTTTGGTTTTTTGTAGTAAGAAAAGTATTCCTCTCCTCCCCTTTCTTTCTTCTTTTTCCCCCTCTCTCTCTTCCCTCTCTCTTCTTCTCTCCCCCTCTCTCTGTCTCCTCTCTCCCTCCTCTCTCTCTCTCTCTCCCTCCCCCCCTCCCCCTTCTCTCCCCCTCCCCCCCCTTTTGCCTCCCTTTCTCCCCCCCTCCCCCCTCTCTCTCTGTCTTTTGTCGGGTTCTGTTGTTTTTGTCTGTCGTTGCCCTGTCTGTCTGTCTGTCTTTTCCTGCCCCTGTCTGTTCTCTTTTCTCTCTCTCTCTCTCCCTTTCTCTCCCTATTCCCTCTTCTTTTTCTCACCCCCCCCCCCCCCCCCTCCATTTTTCCCCCTCTCCCTCTCCTTTTTTTCCCTTTCCCCCTCACTTTCCCCCCACACCCATAAAACGCTTTCGGGTTTAAACTTTAAATAAACACCGGATGTATGTCTTTCCCTTTTTAGAAATTTTGGCCAGAAACCCTTTTTTGACCCCCTTTCCCTTTACAATCCAGGACCCCCCACGACTTTTAAAGGGTTTAAGCCCCGGTGTTGGTCAAAAAAAAGGGGAAAAGGGGAATAAGTCACGGGAAAAATGAAAGAAGCTTCTGCTTCCCCAGCATTCGTTTTTGACTGCAGCAAAACCTTGAATGTTTTTTCCGTATTTTTTTCCGGAACGGGGTCTCGGGAAAATTTTGGGAACTACTTTTTCCTTGAAACGCCAGGAAACCCCAACTATTCCCTTTTTTTCTGTCATATGAGCGTTTTTGCTTTGCGCTCCCCGTTAAGGCGTTTACAAGTCAGGCCCTGGGCATTTTTCGACTTCGGCAGGGGTTTGGGTTTAAGATTTGGGGAAATTTTCATTCGCCCCAAAAGTGCTTTCACTTTTAAAGGGAGGTTTCCCCCATGCTCTCTAAAATCCACCCAAAATTCAGCCACAGAGCTCTTGTTGGAATTTTTTCCAGATGTTTTGCATGGGTTTTCTTTTTAACCCCGGTTCCCCCATAAACAAAAAAAAGCTCAGGCGCGCAGTGAGTTTTTATCCAAAAACTGCAGGGTTGTCTTGCACGTGGGAAAGGTCTACAGGGGTCAGTCGGAAAGGCACAACCCACTGCCCAAAATATTTTGTCCCCTTTTGCAACAACCGTTTTTCCACGGTTTAAGACCAGAAACCAAACAACCATTTTTGTGAGGGGTTGGACAAGGGGGCCCCCCCCCCCCCCCCCCCCCCCCCTCCCCCCCCCAAAAAAAAAAAAAAAAAAAAAAAAAAAAGGGACCCCTGTCTCCCCTGCATTTTTCCCAAAACCCTTTCTTTTTTTCCCCTACCCCGTAGTCTTGGGGAAACCCCCGGGAGTTTTTGTCAACCAGCTTCCTCCCCCCCACCTCCATTTTTTTCGCGCGCGTGCGGTTTTAAACTTTTTTTCCGTGAAAGTAAAGACCAGTCCATTTCCCCCCCGGGTTTTTCGCGTTTTTTTTGCGGGAAATTTTGGACTGATGCCCAGCCCATTTAAACCGGGCCTTTTAAAACCCGATCGCGGGGCCACCACACTTCTGATTGCTTTCCTAAGTCCTTGCTCAGTGAAAAAAGTAGATAAAAAAAAATAGAAAAAACCCAAGAATAGGAAATTAAAAAAAAATTTTAAAATAAAACAAAATTTCATTTTAAAAACGGGGAAATAGAATAGGACATGGCGTTTAGAAAAAAAATTTTTAAAAAAAAAAAAAAATAAAAATGAAAAAAAATAAATTTTTAAAAAAATTAGGGAAAAAAACTTGGGCCAGAGATTGAAAGGAGCGCAATTTTGGTGCCATTTGATCCTGGTGTCCTTTTAAAACACCCCCATACCGTGATCCTGGTGTCCGTAAACCCCACCCCCAAAACCGGGGATCTTGGTTTTTTTAAAAACCCCCCACCCCCCCCTACAGCGATCCCTTGTTTTTTCCGTAAACCCCAAACCCCCTTTACAGTGACCCGGGTGTCCTTTAAAACCCCCAAAACCACCTACAGCTACCCTTGGTGTCCGAAAACACCCCCAAAACCTTTCCGTGAATTGGTGTGAAAAAACACCACTCCCCTACAGCAAAATTCCCCGGGTTTGTCCGAAAACACCCCACCTACAGAAAACCTTTGGTGTCCGTAAACACCCATCCCCCCTACAGTGACCCTTGGGGAAAAACCCCAACCACCTTTCCCGGAATTGGTTTTGGAAAACAAAAAACCTTACAAAGGTTTTGAGCCCGGGCGGTCACGAGGGACTGTGGCTTTGTCCTTTTCACGTTTCCAGAAATTTCCTTGGGCCCTTTCCTTCCCAGCCCTTTTTTTCCATGGGGGCCCTAATCGGGTGAGTGGTCATGGGGGTTTCAACTGAGAGTCCCTTCTTTTGTGGTTCTTTCAGGGTCGATCTTTCCGGGTAGCCGTCTCCTAAAAATTTTGACCCTTTCGCCCGGGGAAATTGATCCTTCATCAAATGTTTAGAAATTTAAGAAAATAGGGTAAAAAAGGGAAAGGGAAAAAGGTGGAGGGGGAACTTTATGCTGCATGATTAAGGAAAGGGGGTTTTTTTTTTTAGTCGAAAAGGACGGAGCAAATAGAGTTGGTTTTCTGGTAAAAATTAGGAGTCATTAAGTCTGTTTTTTTTACTTGTAAAAAACTCGGTTGTTCTCTGCCCTCTCTTTTTCCTTTTTCCCCCTGTTTCGGTCTCTGTTTCGTTTTTGTGTTTTGTGTGTTTTTTTTTGTTGTTGTGGTGTTTTGTTTTTGTTGGGGTGTGTGTGTGTGTGTGTTTTGGGGGGTGGGGTGTGTTTGGGCGTGTTTTTGCGTGGGGTAGTGTGTGTGGGGTTTTACGGTGTTACTTTGGGTACGGGGTTTTAAGTGTGTGTGTGTGTGTGTGTGGTGTTGTGTGTGTGTGTGGTTTTGTGGGGGGGGGTGTGTGTGTGGTGTGTGTGTGTTGTGCTTTGGGGTTGTGCGCGCTTGCTTTGTTTGTTTTTTTGTTTATTGTTTTTGAAAGAAGGCCCCCTTTTGGGTTTGGGGAAAAATTAAATTCAGGAAAAAGGATGGGCAAAATTTTAAGTAGTGTACTTGAAAAACTGAGATTTTTTTTGCTTTTTAAACCATCAGTCCCCACAGGGCCAAATCTTAAAGGGAAAGGGTTTTTGGTTAAAGACTATAAAAAAAGGCCCCTCCTGCCAAACGCCGGGAAAATCGGGCGCAAAACCGTTTAAAATCCTTTTCCTTTTTTTGAGAAGAGCGGCCTTTGGCTTCCCGGAAGGAACAGAGGAAAAAAACTCAAAAACGAACCACACTGTTTTCGTGTGTGACATCACCCCCGAAGTGGGGAATGCAGCTTTTTTTAACATTTGGGGTAAACGATGTCATAGGTTTAAATCTCGCCCATTGGTGAATTTGGAAGGTCTAGCCCAAAAAAACGGGGAAGGGGGAGTAAAAAAATCAAATTAGTTAAACAACCAAGGAAAATATAACGGGGAAAAGGGTTTTTTTCGTTTTACTGATGAGGGTTTTTTCGGGTTTTCAGGGGCTGTAGGTCGGGAAAATTCAGTAAACATTGACCTGACCTGACCGGGAACCTCCCCCTGCCCCTGGGTGGGGAAAAAAAGCCCCTAATGCCCTGTTTGTTAAAACAAAGGGAGGGAAAATCCGTATCAGCAAGCCCCCCGTAACCAAGATGGCGTCGGGGTAAAAAAAGGAATTTATAAAGGGATTTTTTCCCATGCGGGTTAATCAATACCAAACTAAACTCCCCCAAAAAATTCCCGGTTTTGCCTAAAACTGGGGTTTCCCATGTGTAACTCACCCACAAACAAATTGCCGTACTTTAAAAAACCCCTTTTTCCGCCCTTTTAGTTGAGTAGACCAGGAAAGGGAAACATTTTAAACAGAAAAAAGAAGAAAACCGAATGCACGGCTGGCGTATCTGATTTTTTCCCCCCGGGGGTCGTTTTGCCCCCCTACATTCAAAAGGGGAGTTTCTAGAAAAGGAAGGAAAAAATAAAGGGGATTTTCCCACACGCCCCCAACACACAAAACCCCACATGCACCCCTACTTTTTAATTTTAACACCCCGCGGCGCGGGGCAAAACACCCGCGCACACACAACAGTAACACACAACACAACTTTCCCACACCAAAATACCACCCCCAACACAAAACACTCGCTCTTCACTCTAAACTCTAACACTCACCCCTCGCGCCCCTGTAAAAAATCGGACTTTGAAACCCTTTTCCGCACTCCCCTTTTTCCAATCAGCACACACCTCGCCCCAAAACTCGCGCCCCACTTTTGAAACTCACACACACTGGGCGAACACACCCCACGCACACTCGCACTACCACTCACACACACACACCCACACACAACAAAAACACCACACAAACACACACACACACACACACACCCACACACACACACTACACCCCAACCGTTTAAAACCAAAACCACACACGCTAAAAACCCCAACAAAACCCCCAAACACACACCAAAAACCACAAACAAACACACACGCACTTTTACACACAAAACCCCCGCACGCACACACACACACCACCACACACACACACACACCACACACAAAAACACACCACACACACCACTACACCCCAACACAACACCACACAAAACCTTTCCCAAACCTGCTGCTTTCTTTTTGTTTTTTAATGGATCTCATAAACAGGGAACACTTAACCGTCCCCCCTTCACCGTCAACCTTCACCGTCACCTTCACCCGTCACCGTCACCATCACCTCACCTTCCCCCTAGCCGTAGTCTGGGAAAGATTTTTGGGGACACCACTAAAATTTTGAAAACCAGTTTCCCCCCACTCCAAAGAAAAAAAAGAACCCAGTAAACTTTTGGAGATTTTTCAATTTAAGGGGCGAAACCACATCCCCCCAAAGAAGAAAACCATCCCCAAAGGGAAAGATTTACAGTCCCCCAAGGAAGACTACAGTCACCAAGAAAAGACTACGTAAACCAAGGAAAGACTACGGGTCCCCAAAAGGAAAAGAGAACAAAAGTCACCAAAAAAAAACCATCCCCGGGGAAGAAAAAACTACAGTCGCCCGAGGAAGAAAACCCTACAGCATAAAGGGAAAAACAACCAGTCACCAGGGAAAGTTTATGCAGTCACCAAGAAAACCCAAACCAGACAAGGGAAAGAAACTACAGTCATAAAGGGAAAACCATAGTCCCCAAGGGAAAAACCTCCCCATCAATCTTTGGGGACAACTCTGGAAAGCAGTGAGGGGGGAGGAGGAGGGGATTTCCCAGGTGAAAAACACATGACAATCTACATGTCCTAGAGAAAAAGGGGAAGATTTTGTGAAGATTTTTACCCAAAACGGGACAACCAAACCCATCCCAATTTGGGGTTTAAAAAACCGTGACATCCCTTTAGGAATGCTGCACTTTAATGAACTTGGGGAAAAACGGAATACAAAAAAAAAAGCGCAAACATTTGAAATTTTGGGGTTAAAAACAGGGGACAAAAACCAAAGGAATGCTCCAACATCAAGCAGGAATGAAGTTTTCCCCATATTTTTTGTTGATTTTTTGGATTGGGGGCTTCCGGGGTTTTCTTTTAACCCTTTTTTTATCTTTAGAAAATGAATTGGGGGAAAAAACATTTGTCCCACATACCCCCAATGTTGTCTGTAAGCCCAGCCCATCTTTTTTTTTTTAACCATTTAAATGTATTTCAATTTAATTTTTTTTAATCAATCGGATTTGAAAATTATTTACCCTGAAAAATTTTAAGTAATCTTAAAATCCCCCATTTTTTTAGAAATGGCAATAATTCTTGATGCCTTTTGGTTTGATTTCCCTTTTGGGTTTTTTTTATGACTTGAAAAGTTTTTTTTTCAAAATTTTTGGGTTTTAAGGGCCCCTTAAATTTCCCTTGGAAGGATTTTTTGTGTTTTTTTTAAAAAAGTGTTTTTTTTTTTTTCTTTTTGGAAAATTTGCACAAACATGAGGTGGGTTTTGCAGGTGCATTTTTATTTGTTTTTAGCTTTAGGGGTTTAGAATTTGGAAAGAGGGAGAAAAGGGGTTTATGATAGAAGAAACAATTTTTACAAAATTTTGAACAAGTATAAAAAGATAACCCGCCAAGGGTTTAAATATCGTTCCAACCTGAAATTTTGTGAAAAAAAAAACCCACCAATTTAAGTTTATGCCCATTTTAAATTTTTTTTTAAAAAAAAAAATTTTGGCCGGCTTTTTTGGAAAATTTTAAACCTTTGGGGAGAGAGAGAGAGAGAGGGGGGAAGGGGGCCAAAAGGGGGGGGAGAGAGAGAGAGAAAAGAGAGAGAGAGAGAGAAGAGAGGGGTTTTGTGTTGTTTTTGTGTTTTGGTGTGTGTGTGGGGTGTGTGTGTGTGGGGGTGTGTAGTGTGTATGTTTTTGTTTTAAAAAGGGGGGTTTTAAGGAGGAGACAAAAATTTTTGGGTTTTAATTTTTTTTTTAAAGGAAAGGAGTGTTGGGAGAACAAGGGTTAGGCTACTTTAAGGGTTTATTTTTGGGAATGAGTGGGGATAGAAAAAAGGGACTAGTTTGTTTAGTTTTTTTTTAAATGGGGTTCCCTTTTTACCCTTTTCCCTTTAAAAAAAAAAATTGGGGCCGTGGTTTTTTGGGGAGAAAATTCCACCCCTTTGCAAAAATATGGGAGGTTTTTTTTGGGGCGTTTTTTTCCTTTTTAAAATGAGAAAACCTTGTTAAAAAGTGTCTGCTATAAAAGTCCATTTGCTTTAGGCCCTTTAATTTGGTTTCTTTTAAAAGGGGGAGGAAAAATAACTAAATTTGGGGAATTTCTTATCAAAAACCCGAACATTTAAAGGGCCCCAAACCCAAAAACCCTACTTTGTTTAAAATAAAAAAGTTTTTGGTAAAATTTAGAGAAATTTTAAACACTTCTGTTTCCCTGGCTTGGGGCCCAAAATTTTTTAAAATTCCGGGAAAAATTCGATCTATTGTGTTTACAGCTATGCCCATATGTTTAACCCTTTTCTTGGTCCCATGCTTTGCATCAGACAGCCCCAGCCCCCCCACTGAAAACCCCTTACCCCAATTTTTCCCTTTTAAACATTCCCAAACCCCTTTACAACAAACCCTTTTTCCCGTTACTCTAACCCTTGGCCCTACATGTGGACCAAAAAAGGGGAAGGTAGTTTCCCTTGAATAAAATGCTGACATCCGTTAAAAACAGTTTCTCCAGGAGTTGGGGGGGTTTTTTTAGAAAAATCTTTTTCAGGGTTTAAAGGGGCAGAAAAGCAAAATTGTGATATAGCGAAAATGCGGGGCCCCTTTTTTTTAAAAGCCCCAATTTTAAAGGTCTCCCCCTAGTGAAACGGGTTTTCAGCTTGGGAGATTTTTTTTAATTTTGTCTTGAAAAAGGGCGGAATCGGAAAAAAAGGCGAAAATAGAAAAGGGTGAGGGGAAAGAAAAGCAAAAAGCAGAAAGAAAGAGAGGGATAAAAAAAAGGGAAACCCCTTTGCCCGGGGTTTTCCGGGAAGGTGAGGTTACTTTTTTTACAATGAGGGGCCCCCCCCCCCCCCCCCCCCCCCAAAATTCCCCCTGGGTGAAAAAAGGAGAGAGGGGGGGGGGAGAATTTTTAGGGAAAAATTTTCCCTAAAAGGGACAGGGGGTTAAAGATTTTTAGGTCCAGGGGAAAATAAGTGATGACTAAAATTTTGGTGTAGATAGAGGGGAGAAAATAAGTGTTTTTCCCAAAATGTGTGAAAGAAGGGAGATAATACTTGATGTTTGGGAAAGTGTTTTTTAATTGGGGGGAAAGAAAAAAATTTGACTGTGGGGTTGGGGTTTGGGGGGGGGAAAAAAAGTATGGGCCCCCTAAAATGTTAGGGGGAGAAAGAGGGGAGTGGGTGGGGGGGGGGGGGGGGGGGGGGGGGGGGAGCTACAAATTTATTAATGGGGCATGTTGTGTTTAACATAAGTGGTAAAAAAGGTTTTGTTTAAGTAAAGTAAGAAGGGAAGACCCCCGGGGCCCATGTGTGTGTGTTTTGTGTTTTTGTTGGTGTTTTTGTGTGTTTGGGGTGGTGTGTGTTTTGTTTTGTGTGTGTGGTGTGATGTGTGTTTTTTGTTTTTTTTTTTTAAGGGAAAAAAGGAGGTAGGGATTTCATAATTGCTATTTGTTATTTTTGGAGGGTTTGTTTGGTGAATGAGCAACCAGTGGGTGTTTTAAAAGTGGTTTTTTTTTTTGGTTTTTGTTTTTGATGGTGGTTTTGGTTCTTTAAAAAAGTTTTTTTGCTATTTTTGATTTAAAGATATAAAAATCAGATAAAAGTGATTTTTGCCCCTAGACTACCAAAAAGGGCCTTTTTAGTGTGTTGTTGTTTTTAAAATTTCAAATGCAGGAGGCAAAAAAGGGAAATTTAGCAAAAATTGCTTTTAAATTTTACGTTATACACTTTATGTGAAGAAAATGAAAGGAACATAGTATGGCATGTACTTTTTTAAATGGATTTTTAATAAAGTGAAAAACAAGGCTGTCCATGAAGTATGGGGGGTTAAAGGTAGAGCCCTGAGAAATGTTTGCATGCCGGTGCTTTTGCCGGGTTTTTTAAAAAAAATTTTAAAAAGGGTTTGTTTTTTAGTTACTTGGGTGAGAAGGAGGAGGAGGGGGGGGGGGGGGAGGGAGGAGGAGGAAGGTTTAAAAAAATGTTTAGCGGGAAATTTGGTTTAATTTAAACATCTTTTATGAATTTTGAAGGGGGGGTTTTTGGAAATTTTTTGGGTTAAATTTTTTTTCCCCTGGGGTTTTTTCTTTTTTAAAAAAGAAATCCCAAACCACCCCTTTGTTGAAAGAAAAGCATGTTAATTTGGGGTTGCTGATTTTTTTTTTTTTTAAGGGCAAGAAGTACTCTTTTCCCTTTTTTGTTGGGGGTTTTTTTTTTAAAGGGGTTGTAGAACTCATTAAGATGGTTTTTGTTTTTTGTTTTTTTTTAAAAATGCAAGAAATACATTTACCCCTTGTGTTTTTGGGTTTTTTTTTAAATTTGTTTTTGCATACATTTTATTTTTTTTTGGTTGTTTTGATTTTTTTTTTTTTAATGCAAAAAATTTTTCCCACTAGTACTTTATTGTTCTTTTTTTTTTTTAATTTTACGAGTAAAAATTGTTGTTGGTTGATGATTTTTTTTTTTTAATGCAAGAAATAAACTAGTCCTTTGCTGTTGTTTTTTTAACTGTTGCAAAAAAAACATGTTTAAGTTATGTTGTTTTTTTTTTGTTTTTTAAATGCAAAAAATGCACTAGCCCCCTTTGTTTTTGTTTTTTTTTAAAGTGTTGGTTTAAACTTTTAAAGTTGGGTTTTTGTTTTTTGTTTTTTTAATGCAAAAATTACACAAGCCCTTTTTTTTTTTTGGGGTTTTTTTTTAAATTGTTTGGAGTAGTATGTTAAGTTGGGGTTTTTGTTTTATTTTTTTTTAATTGAAACAAATACACAACCCCCCTTTGTTTTGGTTTTTTCCCTTTTAAATTTTGTTGCGAGTAAATTTTTAGTTGGTTTGTTGTTTTTGGGGGTTTTTTTTAATGGAAAAAAATTTTGCCCTAGTCCTTTGTTTGTTTTTTTTAAATTTTGTTTGCAGTACCCATGTTAATTTGGGGTTTTGTTTTTTGTTTTCTATTTGCAAAAATGTACTAGTTTTGTTGTTTTTTTTCCTTTAATTTTTCCCAAAAGTATAAAATTTAAAGGGGGGTTATTGTTTTTGGTTTTTTTTTAAGCAAGAAATACCCTAGTCTTTTTTTTTTTTGGGTTTTAAAAGTTTTCCCAGTACATGTTAATTTTGGGTTTTTTGATTTTTTTTTTTTTTAAATGCAAGAAATACACTAGTCCTTTGGGGGTTTGGGTTTTTTTTTTTAAAGGTTCTAGTAGCAATGTTCGTTGGGTTTTTGGGATTTTGATTTTTAATGCGGGAAAAAATACAAAGCCCCTTTGTTTAATGGTTTTTTTTTTTTAATTTTTTCCCCCAGTCCCCATTTCTTAAGGGGTTTGTTGATTTTTTTTTTTTAATGAAAAAAAAATTTACCCCCTAATCCTTTTTTTTCCCTTTAAAAAGTTTTTGTGAGTACCCATATTAATTTTAGGTTTTGTTTTTTGTTTTTTTAATCCCAAAGAAATCCCACTTTTCCCTTTTGGGTTTTTTTTTGGTTGTTTTTTTAAGTGTTGCAAGTAAAAATTAAATTTGGGTTTTTGGGTATTTTAATGAAAGAAATACACTGGTCCTTTTGCTTTATCTTTTTTTTTAAAGGCTTTGCCGTACCCCTTTTTTGGTTGGGTTTTTCCCTTTTTGGTTTTTTTAATGCATTTTAAATCCCTTTTCCTTTTTTGTTTTTTTTGGGTTTTTTTTAAGTTTGGATTGCATATTAAGTTGGGTTAAATAATTTTGTTTCTTTAATCCCCAAGAAATTCACTAGTTTTTTGTTGTTGGGGTTTTTTTAAGTGTTGGGTAAAATGTTAAGTTTTTTGCGGGTTTTTTTTTTATGGAAAAATGCACTAGCCCATTTTGTTTTTTTTTTTTTTAAAAAAATTGCCAGAAAACAGGGTTTAAGTTCAGTTTTTTTAATTTTTTTTTTTCAAACCAAAAAAACCCCAACTATTCTTTTGTTGTTAGTTTTTTTTTAAGTGTTGGAAGTAGAATAAATAAGTTGAGTTTTTTGATTTTGTTTTTTTTTTTAATGCAAAGAAATACCTAGTCATTTGGGTTTTTTTTTTTGTTTTTTTCTTAAATTTTTGCAAGTAGTATGTTGAGCGGGTTTTTTTAAATTTTTTTTTTTTTAATGAAAAGAAATGCACATTTTTTGTTATTTTTTTTTTTTCAAAATGTTGGGGATTTTGCCCACTTAATTTGGGTTCCCTTGTTTTTGTTTTTAAAAAAGCAAAAAATACACTGGGCCTTTGTTGTTGTTGTTTTTTTTAAAGTTTTGGAAGTACCCAAGGGTTAAGTTGGATTTTGTTTTTGTTTTTTAATAAAGGAAAATACACTAGTCCTTTTTTTTTTGGGTTTTCTTTAAAGTTTTTTGCCAGTAGCATGTAGGTTTGGGTTTTTGATTTTTTTTTTTAAAAGGGAAAGGGAAATAAAATAGTTGTTTGTTTTTCCCTTTTTTAAAAAGGTTGCCAGAAACCATGTTAATTGTGTTTGTTAAAATTTTTTTTAATACAAGAAAAGGTAGTTCCTTTTTTTTTTTGTTGTGTTTTGGTGTTTTTTTTTTTAATTTTTTTGCAATTTAGTGTGTTAAGTTGGGTTTTTAAATTTTTTTAATCCCAAAAAATGCCTGTCCTTTTTGGTTATTATTTTATTTGAAGTGTTGAAATTACCTTTTTAATTTTTGGGTTGTTTTTTTTTTTTTTTTTATGCAAAAAATTTTTTCCACTATTTCCTTTGTTGATCATTTTTTTAAAAGTTTTTCCCAAAGTAGATTTTTAATTGGTTGTTGTTTTTGTTTTTTTAAAATTTGAAAGAAAAAACACTATTTTTTCCCTTTGTTTTTTGTTGTTTTTTTTTTTTTAAAGGTCTTCCCAATTTTAGCATTTTAAATTTGGGTTGTTGTTTTTGTTTTTTTTATGAAAGAAATCCCAATTAATCCATTGTTTTTTGGTTTTGTTTTTGTTTTTAAGTTTTTGCAATAGCATTTTTAATTTGGGGGCTTTTTTGGTTTTTTTTTTTTAAAAATGCAAGAAATCCCAACTGTTCTTTTGTTTGTTCCCTTTTCTGTAAATTGGGGTGCGAGTAGCAATTTAAGGGGGTTTTTGATTCGGTTGTTTTTAAAAGAAATTCACTAGCCCTTTTGTTGTTGGGTTTTTTTTTTTTAAGGGTTTTAAAGAAAAATTGTTAAGTTGGGGATGTTATTTTTTTTTTTGAAAGGGAAATACCTTTGTCCTTTATTGTTGTTTTTGTTTTAAATGTTCCCAATTTGAATTTTAAGTTGATATTCGTTTTGTTTTTTAATGCAAGAAATTTGGGCCTTTTGTTTTTTGGTTGTTTTTGTTAAAAGGGTGTTGAAAGTAGAATGTTTTTTGGGTTTTTTGTTGATTTAGTTTTTTTAAGAAAAGAAAAAGACTAGTCTTTTGCTGTTGTTATTTTTAAAAAGGTTTTGGGAAGCGCATTTTTAATTTTGGGTTTGATTTCTTTTTTAAATGCCGGGAATTAAAACAAAGCCCCCTTTTGGTGTTTTTAAATTTTTTTAAATTTTGTTGCAAGTAGTATTTTAATTTGGGTTTTTTTTTTGTTTATCCCAAAAAATTTACACTATTTCCTTTTTTGGGAAATTTTTTTTTAAAAGTTTTGGGCGACTAACTTGATCGTTGGGTTTTTTATTTGGGGTTTTTTTAATTTGAAAGAAAACATTGTCCTTTTTTTTTTGGGGTTTTTTTTTTTTAAAGTGTTGCAATTTTAGGGTTTTAAAGGTTTGGTTGTTATGTTTTTTTAAAAATTGAAGAAAATACACTGCCCTTTGTTTTGTTTTTTTTTAAAGGGGTTCCCATTTGCATTTTTAAGAGGGGTTTCCCTTGATTTTGTTTTTTTTAAAAAAATGCAAGAAATTTACATTTCCTCAGTAGTAATATTTTTTTTTAAGTGTTGAAAATTAGGTTTTTTTATGGGGGGTTGTTTGTTTTTGTTTTTTTAAAAGCAAAAATTTGGCACTAGGCCTTTGTTATTGGTTTATTTTAAAGTTTTCCCGTGGGCCCTGTTTTAAGGGGTTTGGGTTATTTTTTTGGGGGGTTTTTTTAAAATGAAAAGAAATGAAACTGCCCTTTTTTGCGTTTTTTTTTTTAAAGTTTGGGCCAAAAGTAGAAAATTTTAAATTAGGTTGTTAAATTTGGGTTTTTTTTTAATCCCCAAAAATTTGAACCGGGTCCTTTGTTGTTTTTTTTAAAAGTTTTTGAAATTTAAAATATGTTAACGGGCTTTTTTGTTTTTTTTAAAATTTG